>SCLD01145109.1:0-22695 GCA_004367895.1 Oikopleura longicauda
TATTTTGGATTATTTCAAGTTATTCTCGTATTTATAAGAAAAGTCAGTGAAATAGTATTTTGCGTGTCAAAAATCTTATTTACAGCAAGTGTTGGCGCGAATTTTGATTTGATCACCAGTTATTTCAAATAACTACATTTTGATATGTAATCGTTAATATTTTACTCCTTTGAACTTCCGTTTATTTTTTTCTAGAACATCACTTCTTTTTCATTCATAGTAAATTGAATATTTAATTTTAAACATTCAGACAATAAGGTAACATAGAATTATAATTTTACTTCATGGTAGGTCAAGGTAGTTCGTCTATACCAAGATTTTCTAGGCGATAAACATTCACGATTCCGGGTACAACTGAAAGTTTTTCGATTTTGTTATTGAGAGAAAAGTGTACTAAAGCCTTTAGTCTAAAGGTATCCCTTCTTTTCGGCTCGCTATGAAGTTGCTGGGATAATAATGAGCTTGATAAATGAATATGACTTATATTATTTATTATATAAACTGTGTTGACTGTATAAAAATGAGGCTTGTAGTTATGTACACAGCGTCGCTATCAACGTTTTGTTCAGTCACTCGTGATGAATGTTTTATGGATTTGCGGTCCTAAATTAATTTTAAAAACCATTAATATTTCAAGAATATAAGGCCATATCTAGTTGAGTCATGTTGAGTCGCGACAATTATCCCGGATGAAGGCATCACTCAACAAGCATTTCTGTCTCACAAATTTAGAGAAAATGACCATTTTTTGAATATTTTTTTATTTTAGACGTCGGCCGAGCAATTCTTGGTCAGATCGGATCAATGGCACTCACAACCGGAAGTGCATTGCGCCTGTTAGTCATCAGTTGCTGGTTAATTGCTGGAAGCACTGGACGTTCCGTTAACTCGTTAAACAATGCCGTTAATTTCTGTGAAGAATCGGACTTAACGGAATGTATTCCAAAGGATTTTGTGAAATATATTGGACTCCCAATGGATAGAAATCAACTTGCCCCAACGTGAGTATTCTAAGAATCATAAGGGGACCATTTGTTCAAGCAGGGTACCGATTGTTAAATAAATAAGGGTACCATTCTTAGCTCACATTGATCCCCACATTTAGGGCTCTTTTGCTTCAGATAAGAATCATTATTTTAAATCTATTTAGATATAAAATAAAAAGCCGTAGAGCGAAAGATGGTGGAACTGGTTTATCTCGTCGTCGTGTTGATAATGAAGATCTAGAATCTGAGAACGAATTATCTTTCACGAATAATGTTGAAATCCAGGGAAATCCGAAAAGTAATTCTTACGATTTTGCAACACTTGAAAATTTCGATCCACTGAAAAAAGTTGTTATTATTATTCATGGATGGGCTATTCTTAATTCAAAAATCCAGGATACATTCCGATCACAGTCACGTGAGACTGTCAAAATGCCAGATTGGGTTACTACTTTACAACAGAGAATATTGGAAGCTGATGATGTTAACGCTGTTGTGTTCGATTGGCGCGGTGGCGCTTACCATGGTTACAGGTACTAAACTGTTTTAACATTTAAATGATCGTTTTTGAGCATTTTGTTTAGCCAATCACGATCTAATACTTGGACTGCGGGGAAAGATCTTGCTCTTTTTATTAAAACATTGATCAATCGAGGATCATCTCCTTCAAAGATACATCTAATTGGCCATTCGTTGGGTTGTCATGTTGCGGCCATCGGCGCAAAAACTATAAATGCTGAGTTTACCAACCAAATATTGCCATCATGTGGCGGGAAAAAATGTGGGAAAATTGGAAGGATATCTGCCATGGACCCAGCCCAGCCCATGTATGAAAACTCACCAAATGAGGTGCATTTAGGTCGGTTATACGATGTTCACTTTAGACTTTTATTCAACCAGTTCGAATCGTGACTGTAAATTGAAACTCGTATCAGATTTAGCAGCTGGTATGTCGTTATTATAACCAAATTCAAGTTAAAGAAGACGCTAAATTATTGGATGTATATCACACTGATGGGAGTTCTCTTACTTTCAAATCGGCGGGTATCTTAAAACCCATTGGTCATCTAGATTTTTATCCAAATAATGGAACAGACCAACCTCACTGTCACTTAATGGATTCAAATCTCAATCCTGCAGAAGCTTCAGTCTGTGATCATATTGCCTCTTATCAATATTTTATTCAGGTTCGTTTTCATTATTGAAAACCATAAATAATGGTCTACTTCAGTCGGCGAATAGAAATTCAAATCAATTGGCGATAAAATGTTCATCATATACTGATTATTTAAATGGGAAATGTGCTCGATGTCGTCGTGAAGGTTGCCGTCGGGTGGGTTACTTTCTTGATCGACAATGGGATGATATTGATCAGTCTCGCAAGGTGAGAAAACGGAACCATGGGAAATATTATTACCAAACTACATCGGATGACGATTCGACATCCAGCGACGATCAGACCATAATGACCTGCGCAAAAGGGATTCTTATTGCCCTGCAATTTAGGTAAATAACAACATATATTAAATAAGAAATTCTGAAAGATAACATCTTTTAGACTTAAAATTTTTAAGTCAACGAATGATAAAAGAATTTGAAAACAAAAAGGCTGGTCTCGGAAATAAGTTGAAATTTATTTTAACGGCTCAAAACGGATCTCAATTTGACTTCGAACATCCTAAAGATATGGACGAAATACTCGAAGGTCAGTTCAACTATTTTAATTATTGATCAAGTGTAACATTTTTCTAGATATGAGTAACGATTCAAATGAAAGAAAAGTCTTACGATCAGTTTTCCCACTACCATGTTCAAGTTCGTCGTTTCCAATCGAAAGTCTTTCAGTCAAAGTAGAAACTGATTGTGATCAATCGAAAAATATGTTCGCTCGATTCTTTTCTGGTGCATGTGGATCTGGCAGGAATGGCTTGATACAGCATAATATCATCAGATTTATAAGTAACGACTCAATTTGCATCTAATTTAAACCAGTATTTCATTGATTAAGCTGAACAAAAGTCCGTTGCACATTCGAAATGCCCGAATTCGAGAAGTTTCTCCTCATCCACGAACGCAGAAGCTTTTACCAATTCGAAGAAGTGAAGACAAAAATTCAAAAGAAATTTTTCTTCAGCCAATTCCAAAAGTTGCTTTGGCAGCATTAGCCGCATAAAAACTTCAAGTTCAAATACCTATAAATATACCTCCTTCGACTCTTTGAGTTTTGACTCAAAAGTTAGATTTTTTAAATTGTCGCTCAAATCGACAGAAAAAAATAAATTTCATTCTAATTTGTCGATTCTATTCCTTCTTAAATTTTAAGGCTACTTCAACAGATCAGTACCATAACTGAATCTAGTAATGTGTCCTTATAATTAAATCACCTGATATCGACCTACTTCATGCATAGGCTATTTACCTGTCATTTTATCAGTTCTTCACAAAATAACTTATGGTGCTTCAAGTATTACGTAATACTTTGTTCAAAATAGACTATCAAATATCATGTAACATATTTAAGTTAAAAATCTAGAATGAATGACTCGGTTGAAATTCAATCGCCTCCATCGAAAAAGTTCAAACAGGCCGAAATCGAAATAGAAACTAATTCTGATAATAGAGATATTGAAAAGGAAAATAAACCGATTGATGAAGATTCCCCTTCTGTTGATGATGGTTCGTAAAAATACATTCTCAGTCAGGACGACATACCTAATAGCGGACATTTGAAGTAGTTTGTCGCTAAAAATGGCGAACATGTTTATGAAAATGACGGTCCATTTGTGAATATAGGCCATTTCGTATTTCGCTGACATCTGAATATCTACGAAGATATTGTTCGACTATCAATTTTATAATTTGTTTAGTAGAAGTTGAGGAGAAAAAAGCTCCTCAAACTCCAAAATCGAATTCTCGACCATCAACAGCAACACCGAAATCAACAACAGGGAAAAAACGATCACGGGAAGAAATTGAAGCGAATAAACTAGAACGAGAAAGAAAGTATGTTTATATAGAATAATGGTTTAGACCGAACAAAAATTTCCAAAATTTTAGGAAAAAAGAAAAGGAGGAAAAAGATGAACAACGAAAATTAGCTTGGGCTCAAACATTACAAGAAAGAGAACTCAAAAAGAAACAAAAAGAGGAAGAAAAACAAAAAGTGAGTTGAAAACCTTAAAATCTATCCAGCAAGAAATTATGGTTATTTATCTGAGATGATAATTATAGCGTGAAGAGCAAAGGGCTAAAGAAAAACTCGAAAAGGAAGAAAAACAAAAGATCTTAGCCGAGGAAAAGGCCAAGGTTTATTATTTTGAATTTGTTCAGACCGGAAATAAAGTTTATGATTTAGAAAGAAGAACAGCGTGCTAAGGAAAAAGCCGAAAGAGAAGAAAAACTGAAGATTCAAGCTGAAGAAAAGAAGATTCGACTTGAAGAAAAAGAAGAATTGAAACGAAAGAAGGAAGAAGAAAAAGCAAAAGAAGAAAAAAAGAAAGAAGAAGAAAAACTTGCATTAGAAGCCAAAAAGAAAGAAGAACAAAATAAATTCAAAAGTTTCTTTTCAAGGATTGTTTTTTTACCGAAAATACATGTGACGTGTTTCACAGATTAATAGGAAAAAAATCTGAAATGTTTTCCGGTTCTGAAAATTTGATCTTCGAAATTTAAAAAAACGGCCTACGTCCGGTTTGAGGTCTTACCCGGAAGTCTTAAATGACCGGCTGCAATACATCATAAAATTTGATGATAAAATAAACCACATGATAATCTGATTGCAGGATTTAAAAACAAAAAAAGTGTGAAAAAGAGGCAAATAACGGTTGCAAAGTCTGAGAATACTTCTCGTTGGGTTAAATTTGAACCCCGTGAAAATCAGTCTGTTGCGCCAGTATGCTACAGATTTCTATCATACGAAGAAAAAAACAATTTAGGTTTGCATGGTGCAAAATTTGCAACAACATAAATAAATTTGATATTTTAGAGCAAAATTTTAAAAATCAGCCTGGAAGTGATTACTTCACAGAAATCAAAAATCGAAGCATTCATAAAAGAATTAAATGTCAAAGTGTAATTCCAAAAGACGATGACTGTAAATTTATCAATCCAGAATTAGAAAAAGCTATGAAACAGGTTCGCAAACGTTCAAAACTTGAAACTTACGAAATTTACAAGTCTCTCTAATTACGGCTTCTAGATCCATGGAATCTTAACTTAAATTTCTAGGGTGCAAGACTTAAGCTTCTTCAATTTCATCGAAATCATCGTCCAGCATTCTATGGGACATTTCGAAAGAAGACAAAATTAAGTGGCAAGGTTCCATTCCGAAAGGACGAAAAATTATTTGATTACAACTTTGACTCTGGTAAGTTTTTTATTTACAGTTTTTACAAAAATATCGGGGCTTATTCTTCGCCACAAACGAAGCAAGTTTTGAATAAACTGGACAGGGAGGATAATTTTTTGCCGAGTTTAACATGTCTTGAATCACTTATTTGACTTTTTTCGGCCCCATTCGAAAGTGCATTGTTCCAATTTTGTTGAATTTTTGATGTTTCTTGTCGAAATTCTTCTGGGCCATCAATGAAATAGATTTGTCGCCTTTTATTTGGAGTGAACTCAATTTGCTGATCACTAAGTCGGGATCGCGATTGTGATTGTCTACGCAATGTTCGGTGCCATTTTTGACGATCAGTTCGATTTCGAAATTTCAACAAATATTTACAAGTTTTTGATTCTAACAAGATACATCGATTTTTTATTTCTTCAATTTTTGCTCCTTCAATCTGGATTCGTGTTTCAATCATGAATGTTTGAGCATTTGAGAAAACTAAAATCCCATCACTCGTGACCATGTGAGTTTTTTCGAATAAAAATTGACCCTTTTGAGCGTTGTCCCCATTTTTTATCTCGACCTTTAGAGCCAATCCAGACATGGTTGCATTTCGAGTAACGGATCGTCTCTGAGATGTTCTTCGTTTTAGAATTATTTCTGAATCTGACTTTGTTTCTCGCATTTTTTCAGTATCAATTCTGAGACGATTTTTCGAAATTATTTGATTTTTATCCAAAGATGATTTTTCGCCAATTGACGTGGTTGGAATTTCTTCTTCTGATAAGATCTCTACTGATGCCCATCTCTTTAATAAAGCTGGTGAAGAGGCTGATTTCATCATTTTTTTCAAATTTTTATGTATTAAATCTTGGTGTGTTCTGATCATCAGTTGCCTCACCATCATTTTATATGTAGAAAATAGCGCCTCAAACTCAAAAATTACCAATGACACATCTCAGAAGTGGCCACAAGTGTACAACATCTGCTGGTCTCCACCATAAAATTTCAACTAATTACCTCAATAATAGGTCGATAGTTTACTTTCTTACAGCTAAGTAAATTGATGGGCTTTGAAATTGAGTCGTTTGCAAGTCCAGTGAAATCGCATAAGGTTAGTGAAATTGCAAGGTAACCGCAAGGTATGATTCGAAAATAAAGCATTTTTTAAATTCAAATCTCCGATATCAAAGTCGACAAAACAAAATCTTAAAGTGCATTAAAACATATCAGATATGTACAAGATATCCAATAAAAAAGGCATTCTGTTCGGAGAAAATTCGTTCAGTTCGATGGTTTTTTTGTTTTAGAATCCATTATAATTCCTTGACCTAGTTATAATATTATATATGCAAATTCGTAAGTAACGAACCGTAACTGTCTGGTTTGATTCGTTTTTCGTTAACTCATTCAATATATCGCATCTTTGAAATGATAAGCGGCCACCAAAAGGAAATTTTCTCTAATGATTTGTATCACAAGTCAAGATATGCGTGACTATCGGATAAGGTGCATTTTGGAGGATTTATATTTGTTCGACATGTCTTTTGTACCGATCACCTGGTAATCAAGCGGAAGCCACGTGACCAGGTGCATGTCTCACGTCCGGTCAAAACTGATTAAAACCGCTCAAAAAACTAAAGGTGTTAATAGTTCTTGTACAGTTACGATGATTTAATTGTAACAGCGAACCTAACTTATTGTTTGAAAATTAATATTTATCGAACAAAGAAATAACGAGAAAGTTTGAGGCTTTAATTGGTCTTTTGACATACTTTTTGATTTATACGAAAATTTATGATTTATTTTGGGTCACTCGTCTTACATTAATTTCAGGGTTAGTGGGGGGCAAAAAATTTTATAACCAGACTTGGAATATACGGTAATAATGAATTAAGTAGAGGTAGATAACTTTCGCTGAGTAGTAACTAACAACTAGGTGTTAATTTACCAGCGAGGGATTTATCCGGATTTAAGTACCTGGAGTAGTGAACATGTTTACTTGCTCTGTATATTTGGTTAACTAATGATACGCTTCAGACGAGGAATGGGAAGACGAGCCTGAAGATGCTGAAGAAATCGATCAAAATGATGAAATGTCAGGAAAAGTTGGATTTTTTTTTGTCACGGGTCACAATCACTTTTTGACCATGAAAATGTTTTTATTGAACTAAAATAAGACGAAGAAAAGGATAATGATGAAGAAAATGATGGATTTTTTGTTCCTCACGGTTATTTGAGTTCAGACGAAGAACAAAATGACAATGGTGAGTTTTAAGATTTTATTACACTTTTCTATTTCTAATCGATTAAAAATGAGATCAGTTTGCATATGGATTCTTTGATCCATTCATTTACGATATATGCATGCAAATCGACATTTTTCTCACTTTTTATCGATTGTCCGACTTTCTTCAATTTCCGGAACTTTAGGTTTTCATACGGTTAATTATGACTTGTGCCGCGGACACGCGGTGAGCCGCCTTTTTGGTATAATAAATTACACCATATCAATCCCAACCCACTGACCCTATTATTTAGACGGCGATGAACTCTTTCAATCTTCTGCCGAACGTCTGAAGGCAAAACAAGAGGCCTTCAACAAAATGATTAAAAAGAAATTAAAACGTCTACAAGTTCAAATACTTTATCCAGCTCCAACTTCATCTGATTATGAACCTATTTTGTTGTTTGAACCTCAGGTAAGGCGTTGGCATCATGTCAAAAAAACAGGAAATGTCAAACCGGAAACAAATATTTGAAAATAAATATTTGGACTTACCATGTGTTAGGATTATACTTTGAAAAAAGGCCGAATAAGGCACGAGCCAGGTCCTCTTTAGATTCCGGACCATTGTCGGATATATATTATTCAATTCAGCATTATCCTATCGAATGTTCACGTGACTATTTAACACCACCAAAACCAGATAAGAAAAAGAAAAAAGACGATAAAACTGAAAAATCTGAAAAAGAAAAGCCGAAAAAGGAAAAGAAATCTGGTCAGAAAATTGATCAAACTCCGACTAAATCAGATAATCCAGGTCCAAGTGGCGAGGGAAAGGCAATGGGTTATTTTATTTTTTCAGAGTCTGTCATAGTTTAAGCACTTTATGATTCATACTTAACGAAGGTCATTTAACTTTTAAAAACCCTATCCAAGTCAAAGACTGAAAAAGCTCCTTCAACGCCTAAAACAACTCCGAAGACTCCGAAATCAACCCCATCAATTCTGAGGTTTGCTCAAAAGACTGATAAAGAAGTTGTTCGAGCGAAGCTTTTTAATGATGCCCAAAAAGCGCAACAAAGACAAAAAGAAATGAAAGCGAAGAAGGAAGAAGAGGAGAAAAGAAAGGCAGAAGAATTGAAGAAGAAAGCCGAAGAAGCAAAAAAGGCGAAAGAAGCCGCTTCTGGAACATCGAAAACCTCAAATCAAACGACTCAAAACGAGCAAAAACCGACCAGGTAATAATTTAATCATTCTTAATGTATATATCATTTTATATTTATAAAGTAACGGAATAAATATTCTGACACCAAAAAGGAAGAAAAAAGTGCCCTTCACAACTTTGACAAAATCCAGTTCGAGTCAAAAATCACCTGATGGTAAAAGTGAAAAATCTGACCAATCAGAGACACCAGTTCAAAACTCAGATCCTATTGTGATTGATTAAATCAAATTCTGAATGACCAATATGGTTGCTCAATATCAAACTGCCTATTTTTGCACCATGTGACTTAGAAAAAAGAATGCTACGATTGGATGACAACCCTTTAGCAAATACTCATTCATATTGTCATCCGATGGGAACCCTTTATTTCCTAATTCTGTACATAAATGTATGGTAAAAGCCTATTTAACGTGATTTCACCATTTAAAGATACTGCCAAAATAAAATCATTTCATCTGAAATTTCCATAAATTAACATTTAGAATGGATTATTTTTGTCTCGAATCTCGAGCGTCCACACTCATTTCTGACCTTGAAGAATATTCAAAAAAATGCATCGTGGACAAAGAAAATAGTGCAGAACTTGAAGAGATCGAAGGCGATTTGATGGTTAAACTGAATCAGATTTTGAATGAATTAGAAGAAGAAGATCAAGAAGACGAATTAGATTTTTCCATTCTAGATGATCATAGAAATATTGATAAGACCTGCAAACATACTTTCAATATACCACAGTATGCTTTCAAGAAAGATGAAGATAATGAGTCACGTGAATTGCAAACCTTCAAACAAGTGACCTCACTAAGATTCGGGAGCGGAACAGTCAATTTAAAAGCAGAAACTAAATATAAATATATTGACAATTCAGCTAAACCTCACAGATACCTCAAAATCACAGTCAAGCCAGATAAATTAAAAAATGTAATTGGGTTTATGCAATTATACAACAAAAAAATTTCAGATAGCATAGGTCCGTTTCATAAATAGTCAAAAATAGTATACAAAATATTTTGAATTAGTTTTTGTGAAGCACTAAAAGTTCAACCGTTTGAAATTTCAATGGGTGTTTCGAAGTTTCATTGGTCAATAAAATACAAAGATTTGATTAAATCAGATTTGGGGCACTTGTCAAAGAATAAGGAAACTTATTACCTGATCGCAGTATGTTTGACTAAATACAGTCAAATCGATGAAAATATCAGATCGGCACAGCGTGTTAGAAATGTAGAAATTATAAAACGCGATTTGAAAATACTAGAAAAACGTTGCCAACCGTATAAACGTTCGTTATTTTCAGAAAAATCGGATCTGCGCGTGTCTTTAGTGTGCTACATAAGGTTAATTTCGTATTTTAGAGTCACTGGAATTGATGAAAAAGTTTCAATCGATTGTGCCACTAAGTAGAAATAATAACTCCAAAGATTCAAGCTACGAAACTGCTGACATTCGAGTTCGAAATCAGTCACAAAAAAATCATCAACCCATTTTCGCCGTGGGAAGATTGAGAAATAATAAAATGAGTGGAATAGACAAAAAAGAATTCGTAAAATCAGAGTTTGATGATATGGACGTCGGTCCAAGTCGATTTTCTTGGCATAAATCAAATTCAAATATTCCATCTATGGATGCTATTCGGACAAAAATCAAGCTTTTGGAATATAAAATTATTCAAAACTTCAAATCATTTACTGGCGACTCACAAGGAAATATTCTAAAATTTTCTAAACCTAGCGTAGGTCTAGTAACAACATTTTTGATTTTTGAAAGAAAATATTGATTTGAATGAGAACATTCAGATGCACCATCATAACTGCCATTTGATGAATGATTTACAAATTGAGTCAGACGAATTTTGATGATGAAGTCAAATTCTATTCATAAATGAATCATCTACTAAAATAACATTCAGACAACTGACTAGTACAAACTAGTCCGCCATTTATACTCTAGGTACTGCCCACTATAACTGCTGCCCTACTTCAGAACTAAAATCACTCAATTTGGAACGATTACCAAATCGCATCTTTAGAAAGTTCCAGCACCAGTTTCTTCTAGAATTCTAAAACTTGCCTACAAATGCTAATTTTTTCAATAGATCTAGCGAAATTATCAATTATGATGTCTTCTTTGATCAAATTTTCTGAAATGTCTGATTCAGATATGATGACTCGCCATGAGTCATTTTGACGATTAACCTGCTGCGCTAATCTTCACACGTTCTACTTTTTGTTCAATCGTTGAACGTTCTTGAGTCGAAATAAAGGGTAACTCTTTATTATAATTGTGCTCTACTAAAAATTAGAAAACGCTGGTAATAAAATCAGAATTTGAATTGGCGGTTGCACCCTTATTAGTCGTATTGAATTGTGTAGTGCGTGGGTTAACTTGGATATGAGTTTCTCTTTCTCATTTGACACGTCTTCGCAAAAAATAATACCCGAGTCATTTTCCTGGACGTCTATTTTTGACTTTTTTCAGTCAAAAATTTATTCAAGAGACAACAGTTTTGACCAAACGTATAGAAAAGGTCTAGAAGGGTTAAAAAGTGGTCAATTTTGATTGGGCCGCGAGCTAACGATTTACCGGAGAGAGCATACTCTGAGTTTTGGCGTGGGCGGGTTAAAAATGAAAAAGAAAGGGGCAATATATCTGGGAAGTCTTTTGAGAGAAAAAACGACTTTAGAGAGATGTTTCTGTTTTTCGTCTCCAAAACAAATCAGGGTCACGTGGACGAGCTCATCACGCGGACGATATTGATGTGTCTCCTACGGACTACAAAATATTTATGATCACAAAATTAACAAGATTTTAATTTTTTTAGAGAGAAACGAAAATGAATCCAGAATATGATTATTTATTTAAATTATTACTTATTGGAGATTCGGGTGTTGGAAAATCGTGTCTTTTATTGAGATTTTCAGACGATACATATTCAGGTAATGGTCTTTAAAAAAGCTAACTTATTAAAACAGTATTTAAAATGATTCTATACGGCTAAATATAGTTTTCATAGGAATAATCACGCTGTTATAAATTATAATTCTATAGGAGTCATCGATGGAAACTTACCTTCCGCTTGATTTCTTCGGATACAGCCTAATAAACTGTTTTACTACCCTTGAACTTCAGTTTGAATCACATTTATTGATTAACAAAAATTGTAATTTTATTTCTAGAGAGTTATATTTCAACAATCGGAGTCGACTTCAAAATCAGAACCATTGAATTGGATGGAAAAACCATAAAACTTCAGATTTGGGATACTGCCGGTCAAGAAAGATTCAGGTAAGTTTCAATTTTACAATTATTGTCACCCTTTTGGTTATTTTTTCATCCGGTCTGTTATTGATCCTTATCATCATATTTATAAAACAACATGTATGTTACAGTATTAAATAATATCTCGAATACTGGGTCATTTTTGACCGTGAGGTCACCCCGGACCAGCCAAGCACAGTTACTGTATATGCGCGACAAAACTGAAATAACTTTGATCAATGGCATTCAAATAACTTGAGGCTAATAAAATGTTTTAAGAACAATCACCTCGTCTTATTATCGTGGTGCTCATGGTATTATTGTTGTCTATGACGTCACAGGTAATTTAAAATCTTATATCCCTTCTCCATGTCTTCGGAATCTATAAATAGCCAACTGTTCAAGTCGCACCAACCGACTTTTATGGTGGTGGGATTAGTTTTTCTGTTGATTACTCTTTTATCGAACGAATCGTTTGTTCGAATTTATCTTGAGATGTTCGTAATTTGATTTTTATAGATCAGGATTCATTCAATAACGTAAAACAATGGCTACAAGAAATCGACAGATATGCATCAGAATCGGTCAACAAACTTCTTGTTGGAAACAAATGTGATATGGTAAGAATTTTCACAAAATCGCCAAGAAATATAGGAAGAGCTCATCAGTAAAAATATTATTTTAGACAACAAAGAAGGTTGTTGATTATACCACCGCCAAAGAGTATGCAGATTCGCTCAATATTCCATTCTTAGAAACTTCGGCCAAAAATAACACAAATGTAGAGCAGGTAAGAATTTCATTATATGATATAATTTATGGAGTCATTTAAATAGTTTTTGGGATAAGTCTTGTATCAAAGTCACTCGCTATGAATTGTCATGGTCTGTCAAACAATGAACCAATGAGCTATATTTAGGCATTCTTGACCATGGCATCCGAAATAAAGAATAAGATGGGACCTGGTAGTGGTCCAAGTCCGAATTCTGGCCCAACAACGAAACTCACAAATGATACCAAAGCCGTCAATAGCAGTGGTGGCGGATGCTGTTAGTTTTCTCCCTCTTGTTCTTCTTTCTCGTCATACTGTCGTCATCCCATTATTCCAATAGGCTCAAATGGGTCGATAAACAGTATGACGTCATGCGACTCGGACACAAATAAATACCGGGTGGAAAACAAACAATAACGTAAACAAGCAGCAAAGCAGCAACGGAAAATCTCGGAACATGTTCATTTCACCAGAGCTATCTTTATCGCCATTTGATTGGACGGCTAACCCAATTGGATGGCGATTTCTTTCCTAATCGAGTCGACTCTATCGTAATTATTCGTAATAGTTCAACTGTACTACTCTGTTTTCGATAAGACTGTACACAATGATAAATCCTTGTCCAAATAACCCGGACGCTAACATGTTACGTAATGTTCATTACGTTCAACTTATATATAGACATACTATAAAGAGTCATATCGAAAAAAAGCTCAAAAAGTCTCAAATCGGGAAACTTGATTTTTCATCCATTTATCTGCCGTGTCTGTATTTACCCTAAATGCAATATTTCAAATAAAAATATCTACAAAAATCAAGAAAGTACTATATGTTGGCTCACACCCACTACCTGTATGCGAAATTGGTTGCAGGCTGTGGCATTTGAGATCACGAAAGAATGCTTTGATGAGTTTTCATTTTGAATCTGGTTCTCTAATTTACTTTGATTTGATTGGTTGAGAGCTTTTTCCTTCAATTTGAAAACTCATCATATTAGCTCTGGAGAATTAAACATTCTAGAATTAGGCTCTCTATATCTCATCTGTAATTACTCAAATATCAAAGCCGGGTTATAATGGCAATCGTTTCCGTTTATTTTCACTAACTCCTTATTTACTCTTTATTTATCTCCCCCCATACATTCTCTCACAGCCTATTTCTGATTGGTCATTTTGTCCATTAGTTCTGATTGGCTCACCCACTCCGTCCTGCTCCGAGACTGTATCCTGCTCAATCACAATTAGTCATTCATGTTAATTAGAAATGATTCCTGCAAGATCAACATTTTTATTTATTTATAAAGTTATTTTTGAAATTAAGATAGAAACAAAAAAAAGTAATATGGCAGATAAAACCGAGAAAGCTGTCGACTTGGGTATTCTTGAAGAAGACGATGAGTTCGAAGAGTTCCCAGCTGAAGACTGGAAAGAAACCAACGAATCTGAAATGAAAAATGTAAGTGTTAGAAAAATTTACAAAACGACAAATTTGATCTGTGATATTGAATTAACCTGAGGTATTATCAGAGTCAGCCCTAAAACGGTTTGGCTTCACAGAGTTTGGATATCTTAGAGTTATTGTCTTGGTAGTCACGGTTTGAACTGACTTGAGACCACATCGATCAGAACCATTCCCTATCACAATATTGTACAACTTATATGACCGGAAATAAATTCATACGACAGAATAAGCAAACATTTGCATAATAAATAAAATGTATAATCTATATTGAATTATTTATTTTTGTTTGAATCCAGTCCCAAAGCCTTACTTGTTCATTGCATGAATATTTTATTAAAATTAATGATTTAGGATGCAGTTTGGGAATGTAATTGGGAAGACGAAGATACCTTCGACGATTTCAACCAACAGTTGAGGTTAATTTTACTTTTTTTTGTTCAATTTTTAAGTGTATACTATCTTGTTAGAAGCCATATCATATGATGACGTCTCATAAGATGAAATATTTAGAGCTGAACTTGAGGCAAAAGGCCACAAACTGGTCCCGGTGGTCGACGCAAAACCTGAACCAAAAGAATAAATCACTGCTACCCTTTATATAACTGTTACATGTGAAACCCCATTCATTTTGAATTAGTGCAAAACCAAAAATCCAAAGAGAATGATTGAAGAAAATTTTGATTTAGAAATGAATTATTGGACAAATGAAAATGGACAGAGGTTGAGATGGAGAGAATGGAGACATGATAATCCAAGAGCGATTGTTTTCTTTTCTCATTCGTATGGTCTTCATGCTGGACTTATTCACAATGTAGGAATGTGACATAACTTATGACTCATAACGTATAGATATCAATGAAAAATCTCTTGGCAGAAAAAGAGGAAGGCATAAATTGAAACTATCAAAGCACATTCAATGGTTGAAGCTGGATATTCTGTTTTTGCTCACGACCATTTATTTCATGGTGAATCTGAACCTGCAAATCCTTGTCAAATCAATCGGTACGTTTTTATTAATCGTTTAAATCTAACAAGTGCTATAACATAATACTAAAAGCTGTCAATGGGATTGTTTTAATACCCCTGTGAGAGATATTGCTGAACGAATTAGTCAAAGGGATTCATTTTTCATTGATTCATATTTTTAACCATATAATTTATGATATAAAATTCCCCAAATTGACCTTATTTGAATCGTCTGGATAATAAATCCCATTTCTGGATGGTTAAAACGGGACATTCCTAATGTTCCTGTATTTATATGGGGACATGGGGTGGTAAGCTCTTCTTGGCGTCAATATTATAATTCAAATAATTTGAAAAATATCCAAATCTCGAAGAGACGGCTAGCGGAATATTTTTCCGATATAGAATTATAATCTTCATATATGTTGTCTTCCATTAAATTAAAGGTGACCAAAATCATTTTTTATTTACAAAAAATAGACTCCTCATATACGGACAATATGATATGATTTCCCTTATTAAATATAAACTTGCATGCTTTTCAATTCTTTAACGAACATGAATCGTTCATTATTATATTTAGGGTGGTCTACTAGCTATCCGAGTATCAATAGAATACTCTGACTTGGTTGATGGTATGCTCTTAGAGTCTCCAATGCTAAACTTGAATGACGGAATAAGTGGATTGTGGGGAAAACGTGCTGCATCATCTTTTCTATCGTATTTGATACCAAATCTCAAGTTCAACCTAGGAATGAATCTCAACATATCATTGATAGTCTATAAATTATAGAGTAAAATTATATATCCAAAAATTAACTTATTAATAATAAGTTATTATATAAAAAAAATATATTGTATAATATGATAAATTGTTTTATTACTTTTGACATTCAATTAAAAGTCGAGCCCTATTCTTTATCGTCTGATCGTCGATCAGTGGATGCCCTATTAGCTGACACCCTATGCTTTTTGGACAAAGGAATATCTGCCAATTTGATGACTCGATTGGATGTTCAATTCACAAAAGTTGATCTAATGCTTCCCTTGATTTCTAGACCATTTTGTACATTCGTCGGTGAAGACGATACACTCATCTCACTTCCATCATGCTCGAGATTAGACACAATATCGTCTTCCAATGACAAAAACATCATTTCCTACCCAGGAACACGTCATCTCCTTCATTTGGAACATGCTGAGACACGAGCGCGGTTTATTCATGGTAAGAAAACATTAATTTTTAAAATGCAATTGCGAATGAAATGATTTAGATATGCTCGATTGGATGAATAACAGATCATCAGAACCACAACCAAAAGCAACAAAAAAGAAATCAAGAAGAACAGCAAGAAATCCAAATTCATAAAACTTGATGATTCTGCACCCGCTGTATATTTTAACAAATATATATTTACTCAATTTGAATTGTAAAACAGACTTCTTTTTCGTGATTAATCATCTTATAAATTGGTTCGATTGGAATCATGATTTTGCAGGTAATTCATATTTATGATTTCCGATCTCGTCCGATACGATCTGGTCATCAAATTAAATTCTTGGTCGGATTATTTTTTTTCTTCTTCATAACAAGAATTGCCATTTCCAGAGAGTATGATTCTAGTTTTCATAGTGATGGGTGATTTTTCGAGAATAAGTCGAATTAATTTTGATCGGTTTTAAATTAAGCTAAATAGACCATTGAAAATAATAACCCTTCAAAGGCTTACTGAGTAGACTTGGAGACAGTTTGGAGTGCTACACATGCGAGGGCGACCAGGAGTGCATTTTGAAACAGTGTCCAGAGGACGGACAAGAATGGGCATGTCATAATGAGATCAGATCACATGCTGGATCTTATTATACTAAAAAGGTTTAATTTTATCAAAGGACGACTTTTATCAAAGCCGTAATTTCAGATGTGTTCCCAAAAACAAGCCTGTCACAATAACAAAGTACAAAATAACAGAGCTGCTTGGGTTCCCTCGCAGGCAAAGGTCAACATTTAAGTAGTCACACTGTCACAGGCTATGGCCAATAGTAGTTCGTCATTTATAAGATTAACCTTCTAAGTGTAATCCTGTTTTTCACGCTAATAGTGTCTGTCGTTGTTGTTGTGACACCGATGGATGTAATGAAGAAGATGGTTTTTGCTTTGAGACTCCTCGCTGTCCAAAACTAAATCCCAAGCGCCCTCTTATGGTGACATGTGAGAATTTTAAAGTGCAACAAAATGATATTGGATCTCAATGTTCGTTTACTTGTCCAGAGAATTTTTTTATTGCCGGTCGGAAGAAAACGACTTGTCGACTTACCAAAATTGGAGCCTTATGGTCGGAAAAACCTCCAAGATGTGTACCTCTTTGCCCAAAAGACGACCATTCCAAGTATTTGACTGTTGATTGCACAAAAGAAAATCGTATTAAGTCAGTATGTAAAGCTACCTGTCCGAATGGATATATTCTTCGTGGACCAGATGAGCGAACATGTAGAAAATTCAAAATCGGTCCAGCTAAATGGTCCAATAATTTTGGAATATGTGAACCAACGTGTTCGGAACCACCAGTGTATGACAATGGATACTTGACATGCTCAAAATCAAATTTTGTGGGTTCGAAATGTCAACTGTTTTGTTATCCCGGCTTCGAAAGATTGGCCGAGACCAAATCACAAGTTTTAACTTGTCAAGAAGAACATTCAAAGGCTGTTTGGTTGAATAAACAATCTCTCAGGCATGGTGCTGTCTCACTTCTCAATAATTTTATGAAATGACTTTGCCGCACAATCTTTGCATCATCAACTAGAGTCTTACAGGTTCTTTAGTCTTGTTTTCTAGTCCAAGTATACGACATATTAGGCACCATTTCTAAGATGTGAACCCGTATGTGATCAGTTTGAACCATTGGTTAATGGATTCAGAAACTGCACTGGGAATAAAATTGATGACAGATGCGATCAAAAGTGTAACTCGAATTATTATCTTATTGGGAAATCGGTGACTCGATGTCGAAGTGAACCAAAGTCATGGAATGGAGCCTCTTGGTTAGGTTGAATTTAAATTAGTTTTCAATGTCAGAAAAAAGTTACTTAATTAATTCATATATGATATATCTGCTCAAAATTAAAAATTCAATGAAAAGGATGATGATAAACCATACTGCGAACCGACGTGCATTCTTGAAAATGAAATCAGTTCTAATTTGATTGAAATATGCTCAAATGGTAATCGAATAGGATCAATGTGTCAGTCTAGGAACAGTGCTTTCAGTACCATGAAAATGGCAGGTGTTATGTGTCTATACATTTGAAATCATTTTAAAGTTGCATTTCGAACCTATTTGAACTTCAAGGACCAGCAAGTCGGAAATGCGAACTCAATCAATTTGGTGACAAGGCGAATTGGAGTGAAAGTGTTCGATCATCTTGCCAACCAAAATGTCATAAAATTGCTGACATTTCAAATGGTATGAGTACATGTTCAATGGATAACTTGGTAGGATCTATTTGCAGTTTTCAATGTTTAAATGAATATATAATGGATGGCAACAAAGACATGTTATGTCAATTGGATCACCATAATCATACATCGAGCTGGGTAAATAATAACGGAACGAGTGACTATCCGATATGTAAATCAACTTGCATCGAATTAAAATCTCCATCCAATGGGGAAATGACTTGTGCCCTTGGCATGGGCGCTCCTATTCATGGCGACTCTTGTCAATTTAGTTGTCATCTGGGATTTTATTTGACCGGTTCAAAAATAAGAGAATGTAAAATGATAAATAATGATATGGTATGGGATGGCAGCTCGACTGAATGTGAACCAATGTGTGAGGATATGGTTGATATTGATCATGGCACTGTCAATTGTTCCAATAGTAACCTTATAGATTCCCAATGCGAGTATACTTGTTTAGAAACATATATACTACAACATCATCAACTGATGTCCGATGTGAAAGTTTCGAACTTGAATATTCGATGCGAAAAAGTCGACAGTGAAAATGCAAGATGGTCAGATACTGCACCATCTTGTGAACCAGTATGTCCAACAATAGCTGGAATGGTGAAAAATGGCAGAACTAAATGCTCGGGCGTAAATAAAGGAGATTCATGTCTTATCGAATGTGATGACGACTTCAATATCAACGGTGCACATAATCTAGAATGTGTATTCAATTCCGAAAGTTCGAATTCTGTTGCTTGGAACGACCAGCCAGGTATATGTGAACCAAAATGTCCGACAAAAGAAATAAGTCAGAGCAATTTTGGTCCTATGCCTGAAATGAAATGTACACGCGGAAATCTTATAGGTTCTAAATGTGAATTTCTTTGTTATTACGGGTCAATTCTACTAGGTGAAAATGAAAAAACATGCTTGAAATCAAATGAAACGAATGCTGGATGGTCACATGCCGATCCAATTTGTGAACCAGTCTGCGAACCAGTGAGAGCGATTTTAAATGGAACAGTAAATTGTGATTCCATGGACAACAATCAAATCGTTAAGATAAATGATACTTGTACCATATCATGTGACGTCGGGTTTCAACTTCATGGTTCTAGTATTCTTACTTGCTCAAATATAAACAACAAAACAAAATTTGCTCCTGAAATTCCGACCTGCTTACCGAAATGCCAAATGCTGAAAAACATTAAAAATGGATTCTTCAAATGCTCAAATGGAAATTCGATTGGATCTAAGCAAGGTTTTGTCATTTTATTTTCGTCCTCAATTTAAAGCTTTTTTTTTCTATTCATAGTAATAAGTAGTGCGTCACTAGTGACACAAAAATTATGTGATGAAATCCTCCAAAAGTGTGAATACTCGTGTGAAGAGCAGTTTGAATTGAATGGACGAGAAACTCATTATTGCGTTAATAACGATTTGTCTTCTAGTTGGATGCCTTACAAAAATTTCGATGATTTTGAAATTCAACCAAAAAAACTTAATCATTTCAGTCCACCTGAGTGTATTCCCATCTGTGAAAGCCATAAAACCATAAACAATGGTGATGTCACATGTACAGGTGGTAATGTAACGGATACGTGTTCCATCACATGTGATAATGGCTTTCACTTAATAAATGGAACGGCTCTTTTTCTAAAGCCGAGCCTAGTTCTTTTTTATTTGGTATTCATAATTTTTTAAAATGGTAAAAAGGTAAAAAACGAGCCCAAAAAGGTGATTCAATAAGGATTTGTCTGTTTGATTCTAAATCTCAAAATGGAGTGGACTGGAGTGGAAGGTCACCAATATGCGAACCAAAATGTCCAGTTCTTAAATGGCCGAATGATGGGTTCATCGCTTGTTCTGATAGTAATCAAGTCGGTTCAAAATGCGATTATAACTGTGATGACGAGTTCATCCTCCGAGGAAAAAGTGAGACCACGTGTTTGTCTTTCAATGAAACTATTTCGCGATGGAATGATGAAACGGAAAGCTCGTGTGATCCGCTGTGCAAGCCCATTGTGGAGTTTGAAAATGGAGTGGTGAATTGTACCGGCCGAGCAGAAGGAGATATCTGTACATTCAAATGTGCCGAGTCTTTCAATATTATTGGTTATAGGAACAGTTTTGATCTTTCTTGAACTTTCCGTTTCATACAACTGTCGGAATATTGTGAGGAAACCATAAAAGTTCTCTAACATGCCAAGCAAATAATGATAAAGTAAGTTGGAATATGGAGCAACCTTATTGCGAACCGAAATGCAAGCAGCTGGAAAAAGTAAAAAATACAGTTGTTTCATGTTCAGCGGGAAGTGATTTAGGATCAACCTGTACTTTTAATTGCATCGGAGAGGATAAATGATACAAATTAAGACAAACAATGAAGTGGGGTGCATCTTCCCGATGGTGGTCGTCTTTAAACTGCCCCACGTGGAATAAGGACGAAATGACCACCGCGAAGACGCACCGCACTTCAATTAAAAACTAATGACTAATACCCTTAACGGGTAACAAGATCATGATTCTCTGAATGGCGCCCTCTATATTTTATATTCGGAGAGTCAATCTCCCCTTTCTCTTCTATGTGAGCAGCTTAAGATATTAATCCTCGTTGGACATATTATAAATCATTTATTCTTTTAAAGATGGTTTTGAAATGATTGGTGATTCAACAACAACGTGTATGCTTGATATAACCAATGGAAAAGCCGACTGGAACCAACGGAATCTAAATTGTCAGCCAAGTGTTTTACATCAATTGATTCGCTGGACGCAAATTGGAACCTCTTACAGAAAGAGTGTTTTATGTGATTAATTTATAATAGAATGATGTGAAACGTAAAAAAGCCAACCTGCAGTTCAATTATGGGAATCTTAAATGGGAACGTTTCTTGCGATTCGAATACAAATTCACTTGGTACTTCATGTGAATATCAATGTAATAAAGGATTTAAACTAGTTGGAATTGCAGAATCAATATGTTCTTTGAATCAAGATGAAGTTGGTTCTTTTTGGAGCCAAAATCCGCCATTCTGCGAAGGTGAGTCTATATGGTAAAGCATAATCTGATATTGATCTTAGCTTACTGTGGAACTTTACCGGAACTTGCTCATGGATCATATGAATGCAATGGGAATGATTTGGGATCGACTTGTGAAGTGAAATGTTCAAATGGAACACGAGTCGATGGGGAACGAAGCTTAATATGTAAGCAAGACAATGCTGGAATGGCTTATTGGTTCGGCGATAAGGTTCAATGTATCCGCACATGTCCACAAAGAATGATAAGAACGCCGCCAATGAAAGTCGACTGTACATCGGGACTAGATGCCGGATCTTACTGTACATTTGGTTGTACAAATGAAGCAGTGTTACATGGATCTAAATATGTAAAATGTCAGATTGACTCAAATGGAATGGCAAACTGGAGTCATGATTTTCCAATTTGCCGCCCTCAATGTCCTCAGATTCCTGATCGGGAAGGTCAGACGGTCAAATGTACTTCCGGTCGACTTGGTGGTTCAGAATGTAAATTCTCTTGTGATCCGAATGGGTGGAAATTAGCTGGTAACACAACGGTTCAATGTAAAATTCATCGCGAACGACAAGCTATAATGAGAGAAGAATCATTTATACATACGTTTGATCTTGATCCTGATCGGGATAATGAGATGATCGAGCGTGCACACTGGAGTGTTCCTAACTTGCCATCATGTCGTCGAAAGACATGTCCAAAACTTGCAAAATTGACCAATGGACAATTAGCTTGTACTGGATATAATTTTGAAGATTCGTGTCGATTTGAGTGTAACGAAGGATTTTTATTAAAAGGAGAAAATGCAACTGAATGCCTAGGGTGGTTTCCAGATAAACTATAAAGGCTATAAATTAAAGGGGCTACATTTTAGAGTGGAACAACCGGTCTAGAACTTGCACACATTAGAGTGGAACAATTTCATATGCGTTTCTATGTAAAGTGTTCCACTCCAATGTGTGCAATTTCTTGGCCTGTT
>SCLD01145220.1:0-22691 GCA_004367895.1 Oikopleura longicauda
GATAGGAAAAATCTGAAAATCTGAATAGATCCGGATTTTGCTGTAACAATGACGTGTATAACTAAATAAAATATCATAATTTTCAGGGCATGGGGCCCTCAATCAGAGTTTATCGGCCATTTTAGACTAATTTTGTGAGCAGAATGTGATATTTGGCCCTTTAAAAATGTAGTGTATACTATAAGGGACTTATTCAAGGGCCAATTACCCTTGCACCAGTAATATCTAAACCATCCGGTCTTTTTTCCCGAAGAACTTTTAAGTCGGATCAGAAGATTTACGTAATCGCTTAGCTGTGTGATTACCCGGTGAGGGCATGAAACGTTTGAAACCTGCTTTTAGAGGGGATATTTTTGAAGACCGGCCACTTTTAGAATCTGGAGATGTTTCGTCAGAATCACCTGCGAGAATAGAACTGTCTGACAATGGTTTGTTACCGGTTGATGTTGAGCTGTTCCCGCTCGGAAAAAGTGTTCGCGATTTATCGGATACCAAGGATGGATCCGAAGTGGGTGTAGACTGGTCCGAACTAGCCGGACCATCTTCATTCCGGCTAATTAATTGTTGGACCTTATTATGCGAATTCTGAATGGCCTGGATCATTTCATGTTTATGAAGGTCAATAGTTGTGGAAAGTTCCCGAAAAATTTCCATAACTGCCCCGGTTTTTTCATCTTGAAAGCTTGAAATACTACCAGGGAAAGTATCAATTTGACAGATTTGGTTAGTAGTCCTAGCAGTGTAATTTTCAACCATTCTCATTAAAATGTTGAATCCGGATTTATTTTGTGTAAGTTTCCGAGCTTCAGTAAGAGAATTTGACAATGATAGTCCTAAGGTGGCCTGGTAAAGTTCAAGTATCATATCCGTGATCATTCTCCGGGCACTTTCCGTTTTTCCTTTTGAAATATCTAAGGTAGTTGTGAAATCGTCAACTGACCGGATAATGTTCATGAGTTGAACTTGACTGGGTAAAATAGTGGTCGGGGTGTCAATAAGCTGTGTGGAAAATTTTTCCAAGATGTCCTTGAAATGTTGATTTAGTTCTGTTTGAGTTTTTGTGATATCAGAGAAACAAATTTCCACCGGTTTATTGTTTACTAATAAGAGATTTTTATTACGTGATTTTTTGACTTCTTTGCTATTTTTACACTTAGGACCAGATATTTTGGTTTGGGTACCGGAGTCGGTAATAGCACGAGTATTACTCTTGGGTTGGGTCAATGCTGGGCCGGGTTGGGTGTTTTCAGGTGAAAGTGTACGGTCTTTAGATTGAGGGTTAGGTTTAGGTTGGGTCAATTTTGTCATGCATGACTTGACTGTTCGAATTATTGGGGATTTTTCCTGGGAATTAGAGTTTTGTGTAAGGGATGGGTTAGGGTCAAGATTAGAAATGGGTCTAGGGGTCCAGGTCGTGGCAAATTTTGCCACTTGGTCAAATAAATCTTGCCCCAGTATGCCTGACCTTATTTTGTTTATCATGACTATTCCCTCCTTGGTGATATAGACCGGACACCCAGTTTCAAAAGTACCCGTAGTACAGTCAGCAGTAAACATATTATTTCTTAGCATGTCCGGTAGTGTAAGGTTGGTGAAACAAATTTCCTGGGTCTCAATAAACTTGCCCGGTCCAATTTTGACCTCAAAAATCGGCTTTGATTCGTTTGGGTTCCTTAGATTACTGGACATATTTATAACGGCCGGTTTGATAGGCGAACGTTCGACTCCAAACGTGACCGGGTCATTTTTTGTTATCTGTGTGGAAGTTGTAATTCCACCTGGTATTTTACCGGCTTCCAAAATATCAGCTGCCTCAGAGAGTTCAGCAGGTCGCTCATCGGGTCTTTTTGAATTAATGATAGGCAACTCACATAATTCTTCGACAACGTAGAGGTTCGAAGTAGATTTACTCGCAGAGATGTGAGTGCCATCCGGGAGATCCATAGACTCGTCGAACGAACTACCAGAATCTACAATAACTATTCTGGGGGGTTTTAAAATACATGACCGGTTGTTTTCAGGTGATTGAGAAGGAGACGGTCCACTTTCAAATTCGAAACCAGAGGTTCTCATTCCCAAAAATCCCACAGTGGGGTCCTGAACCTGAATATCGAGGCTACCCACGCATTCAATTAAACATGAAACCACCCGGTCTTTATATTTTCGTTGAACTTGATTGAAACCAAGTTCGTTTAGAGTGAACATTTTGGTCATTTCTTCCTTAGGACGCCATGTATCACGTCTCACGTGACACATGCGTGTTACCGGAACAGCCATTTCAGTTAAATTTTGGACTAAATTGTAATTTTTAATTTTCATTTTGAGGTCATTAAGCATCCAAGTAATAAAAGTGGAAATTTTGTTCCCGGTAATATTTTGAAATTCAAAAGGGTTTTGCAGATTCGTAACCGTTTCATTATACGTGTAATCACACATTCGAAGCAAGTAGGGATGAACTCCGGAAGTAAGACAAAATCTGGCTATCCAAGCCCTGGATTTCGATATTTTAGTCATTAATTCGTGAATTTGATGGCTAGAATATGTAGGAACTTGATGATTCCGGTGAGATAAAAAGAAAATTTCAGCTTCTTGAATAGGTCCAGGTATAAGAGTAAATTTTGGGTAAATGTGAGAAGGACCCTGTACTTCTGATAATATGGCATCTGACATAAAACCAGTTTTTAAGGCTGTAACTGTTAGAAAACCAACCGGTAACAGAGAGGACAGATAAAAAAATTTTGTGGTTTTGCACCATTTTGAGAAACCTTCTACTGTCAGGATTTTAGTTTGAAGTTTGAGCTTCGTGTTCTGTCTTTTGAATATACCCAACAGTATAAGCCGGCGTCTGAGATTCAGGAGTTCTAAAATTAGTATGAGTATTAGGTGTTAAAAAATGTTATTATTTTTGAAAAAAATCGGAAAAATAATTATTATTTTTCCTGGAATTTTTATACCGGATACCGGATACCGCGGTTCGTTTATTTGTCCTGACTTAAGTTAGGACAGTTTGGATCTATTCAGATCGTCATAGCTTTGGATGAAATACCAGTGTTTGAAAATAAAAAACTTGATAGTGATCTGGAAATGACGTCAGTCTGTAATCGGGGACTGTATTCAGTGTACTTAATTTATAAGTGGGTCACTTTGATCCGGATGGGGTTACATAGGTGATACACTCACTGTATCTATTAATTTAGCTTCTTTGATATTTTGTTTAGTTATACTTTTTATATTGCTTGAGTTTTATATGAGAAAATAGCAATTTTCAGATTCCGGCCGCAGGGGGTCGCTAAATGCCTCGGAGCCGATTCTCCTCCTTTCTCACTATATTTCTCTCTCCTGAGAAAGATGGAGCGCTTTTGAGTTTACCTATACAAAACAAGGTTGGATGGTCAGCGCGGGTTCATTTTCGAATAAAACTTAATTTTTGACCCCAAGTGTTACCCAAAATGACCGTCCATTTTGTGATGTTCCCGGAGAAAAATTAATTTTTAATTCTTAAGCCAGTCTGATATTCAGATTTTTGGGACTTTTTTATTGTTTTGGCCATAACTTCTGAATTATTTAACCGATTTCAACGATTTTTACATAGATTAGCAGCTTTTTAAAAGCTCTGTCTATTGGCATTAGTATAATAACCCTGTATGCGAGCCCACAGCTGTCCGGAATTATAATAAAACTATATTGTTTTATGAATGATCAATTTTGAATTTAGGATGTACAGGGAATATGACAGACTATTTTATTTCTATTGCCGTGGCCGGAAACAGCTTCTTTATGAAACAAAGTTGATCATGCGAATCCGGATTTCAATTATTTGAATTGAAGTTTATGCCACAGTTCTGTACGAAACTATGACAGGTAAGTAGTTTTAATTTTTAATTTTATATCCAGTCATGTTAAAGAATTATTTTTTGTTTGACTTAAAATAGTACCGGTTCGTTATCTACTAAGTGAACATGTTGTAAGTGGTCAAACTTGTGTCTTACTCGGAAGAGAATAGGAAGCGATCATGAACCGGAATGGGGCGAAGCTCGTGCTGTAAGGCTGATTTATGGAGGCGCATATAGTGCTTGTTATAGTTTTCGATATAATCGGGGGAGGCAGAATTTCCGGTGGAGGCAGAGTTGGAGTCACTTTTGGAGGCTGTACTCTTAATTTGTCGATTTTCGGTAAATTCTGTTCCGTGATTGTCAAGCGATCCGTATCCGGTTAATGTTCTGACATTCCATTGAATGCTAAGTAGGTGCGATGGTCTTACCGAATAAAGATTACATTGTGCGCAATTTTTTCCGTCAGCATGTTGACACCGGAATTTTAGCTCGTAGTGGATTAATTTTTTGAAAGATTCCCGGCCTAAGTGTGTTAATATGTGATTTGGGATATTTTGGAAAACTGTCTCGAGATTATATGGGAAAAAGAGTTTAGACCGGACATGATGATTGTGACTAACAATTGGATACAGACCTAGCATGAAATTTTCATGTGCAATCTTAGCTTCACTTTTTAGCCCTGTATTTGCCGGAATGAAATTTCCCCCTGTGTTGTATTTTAAGATACTAAGTAACTCCCGGTATAGTGATGGAGGTTTTCGATTCATTAGAATTCTATTTGCAAAATTTAATATATTATAGTAATGAGCATTGCGGGCCGACATCCATCCCGCTTCAGCAAATAGTCTGGCGTATGAATAACGAACACCGGTATATGGGTCAAAATTCCAGAGGTCTTGAATAATTCTGGATAGTGCATAGTTAATCCGGTTGTAATCTGTGGATGATAAGATCGGAATGGCTTCGAAAGCATAATTTAAAATTCCGTATACAAATAGAAAAGCTAAAAGTTTCCGGAATTTCGAATAACCCATACTTTGAATATTTAGTAAGCTGGATCTTAATTCTCCGATTCGATTTATTCTATGCTTAATTTCCGGTTCAAAGGCGGTTCGACTGAATAGGTCACATGTAAAGCGGACGCCAAGAATTTTTTCGGATTCTTTCGTAAATATAGGTTCATCCGGTGTTCCGATGTTAACTTTTTTATATTTACCTATTTTCAAAATGCCGGTTTTTGATACATTCAAGTCTAATCCTAGACCATCGAGGTATTCAGCCATTTTGGCCATGATTTGTCGCCCTTTTGACCGGAGAGACTCATCAGTTTCCTCGTCCACCTTCTTGTTAGCTAACACCATTGTGATATCGTCTGCAAAAAAAGAACGATTATTATCCGGCTCGAATTGAAAAAAGAGGTTTATATCTGACAGCATCAAAGATAGTTCAGCAGGGGAGTTACACCCCCCTTGGAGCACTCCAGCGTGATTTCCGGTCAGTTTGTCACCCGCGAGACCCCTGTGTACTATGTGATATGATCTATTTCTAAGTTCATCTTTAAAATATTGAGCTATTCCGGGTTCACAAACTTGATCGAGTCTTTTACCAAGCGCCTCGTGTGGTATACTATCAAAAGCTTTCCTGATATCAAACGAAATCAAGATTGCGGTCCGGTTTTTTGGAATTTTATTTATATTATTAAAAATTTCACATAAGCAGGTGCTCGTCGAATAGACTGGCCTGAAAGCGTGCTGATTGTCCGGGAACACTCTGTTACTGTCTAGACCACCGGTAAAATTAGAACTCACGGTTTTCGAACCCATCTGATTCAATGCTCTGGATACACCAAGATAGCGGGTCGACGCAGTCATATCGCTTTCGATATCTGCCGATTCCGGAACTTTTTTAGGGATAGGTACGATTTTCGTACTTTTGAACTCGGGTGGAAAATATCCGAGTGCTAAACAGAAACCGGTCAGATCAAGGAACAATTGGCGGTAAATTTTATGGTAACAGGCTAACACGTGACCAGATGTCCTAGAGTTAAATCCTAGTGTGAAAGGCTGAATTTCCCGGGCTGATTTTTCTAATGAATGAGATTTATGACGTCCTTCCCAGCCAAAGACGAAACATTTCCGGCTTAATTTCTCACGCACAAAAAGTTTACTTTCCTTATATTTTTTGCCCAAAGTGGGCGTACACATTTCTTGTTGTTTCCGGTAAATTTCGGTCATTTTGGCTAGAGTGAACGATTCAGGAAAGGATTTACCTTTAGATTTATTGTTAAATTTACGATTTACCGCAAATTGTTCCCTTAAATTCAAATACCGGCCTTCTCTCTGCTCGACGAAATTTGTTAAAAAATCGCGCCGATCCCTGGAACTCATATAATTTAATGCACGATCTAACTTGTGCAGCCGAACACGTTCACCTCCGGTTAATTCAGTTCTGAAAGACTTTTCAATTAATTCTTGTAACTCAAGAAAGACTATTTTTGTATCCGGAGGAAGTTTATTTACAGGGTTAAATTTATTTATAAAAACAGTCTTGGGTTCAGTGACAGCTTCTGTGACGTTTTCCACTAAATCAATAATTTTAGATAAATATGGGACCGGTTCCAGTATAGGTTCAAAGGTACCCTGTGACTCTCTTTGAGCGATCTGTTCTAAACATTTTTGTCTTTCATGATCAAGATCTCTTTTGATCATTTCATATTGAAGAACGGACTGTTCAAAGATGGCCTCAGGAGAGGGACGTGTAAAAGTTTGTAACCGGATTTTTGAATTAAGAAAAATAGGGTTGAGATCTAACTCAATATGAAAAACGACGTGACCATCATTTTTCGCCGTTATTCGACCTGGTGTTTGTTTGAACTTGATGTCAAAATTCTTAGTCAGACAAACATCAATTCGACTATGGGTAGGTTTATTTCCGGGAGTACGTTTATTAGGTACATTAGTGGGCATTCTGGCGTGCTCTTTGTATTTAGATGTCAGTCTTTTAAAATGACCTGCAAAAGGTTTATTATCTTGATCACGTGGCTTTTTATAGTCACAGTTCAAATCTCCGGTTAAAATGCCGGGAAGTTTGGCCTGTATACGTACTATTTTGTTTAAAATTCGGGAACAGAACTGGTAATGCCACTGCGGTCGAATTCGTAACATAGCCTGGGCCTTGGAATTATTGTGAGGAATATAAAATGTGGCCAAGTTAAAGGTTATGATTTGGTCATTTTGAAGTTTTAGAGCAAAATTGGCCGAAATAAAAGGAGCCGGTGTTGAAATTTTGTTAGTGGAGACACATAAGGTCTTTTTATACATGATAAGACTGAAAATGAATTTTTTGCCGGCATAATCAACTGAATTATAAAGGAAATAGTAGTGGTCAAAATTAAGAAACGTCCTTTTATTGAGATGATTTTCAGGCAAAAAAAGTTCATTTATTAAGATAATATCCGGGTTACCAGTATTGATAATAAGAGTATTAAGTTGAGTTTCCGGCTTATTGAGATTTGTACTTACAATTCTGAGGGGGATATTGTGATCAATCTGTGATAAATTCCGGACACGTAGTTTTCGTTTCCTAGCCTTGAATAATTTTGTATTAATTTTGTTACGAATTTTAACCGGTAGATTATCAAATATCATTTGATCCTTGTCCTTTCGGTCGAGATCAGCTAACTGTTTAGGCCGTTTTCGACCGAAAGGAGGTAACAGCATATCAGTGAGAACTTTATCAGGTATTTCCGAACCATGGAGGGTAAAATAGTCGCCGTTATCTACCGGTTTTTCAGTGGGATTATTGCTCTCTAACGTACCCTGTGACTGATTGGGAACACTTGAACCATTTGTACGTGAGGAACGACGACGAGGAGTGTTACCGGAAGGAGTGTTACCGGAAGGAACAGTGACCACTTCCCAGTCTTTCGAAAATTTGTCCTTTAAGTTTGGATACCGGCCAATTAAAAGAATGCGTAAAAGTGATTGAATATAAGTGAAGGGAACTTGACCGGGGAGTAACACTTTGTATTCGGATAATCGGGTAATAATAACATTATAAAAAGCCCGTGAAATGGCCGGGAAAGGATGTGAGGCTATAAAGTTGTTAAAATCACATTCGGCTATTTCAACCAATAAAAGGTCACTGGCCTGGGCACCGGCAAAGATATTTATGACGTCATCAAGAAAATATTTGGCCTCGTTTTTAAGTCTCTCATTTTCTTTGAGAATTTTTGGACCGAGGTTACCGGAAGTAAGTTCAGGCATTTGACTGATTTGAGTGGCTTGAAGCAAAACAAGATCAAGATGAAACATCATGACATACCGGTAGCGCTGATAAGACGGATCTTTTTGGTCAGCAGGAAGGGATGGGACACCTGTTAGATGGACATTTTCTGGAAAAATTGGCCATTTAGCAGGGACTTTTAAATTAGAAAATTTACTAATGGGGAACACTTTGGCCTGAGCGTCATTTAATTCCGGGTAACAAGGACTGCCTGAGTTGATTGTGAAATCGGCATTCATTTCATTAATCGGAAATAAACATTGGCACGAGTCCAAAATAGTCTTTGAAAATTTAATTTCCGGAATAGTAAAGTCATCGGGTAGGTTACGATTGAGCTCACGAGGGTTCTTTCGTTTAATACCAGATGGCGTAAGAGTGGAGGTGGGTCTAGTAAAAGTGTGGTCGCCCTTTTTTATAGGGGGTTCGTCATTTATCAGACCGGGTTCAAGCGTGTCTTGAGGAGTGTGAAAAGGGGTGTTCCCGTTTGATTCTTGTGCCACCGGAAGTTGGATATTATGTGACGAATCAAGGTCAATAAGCATACCGTCTAAACTCTCATTTTCGGGTTCTTTCTTAGTAGAAGCCTCAATTGAAGGTATAGATGGCCGGTCCGGATCTTGAGCATCAGAAATAGCTAGGCTTATCGGCTGTGGAGGTTGGAATTGATCCGTGATAGGCCGAAGTAAAAGATTTAATAAATTAGCCGGAGGGGCAAAAATCTCATTTTTGTGGTTTACAAAATCTTTAGGGGCCGGTTTTTGAAAAATTGGTTGATGTATAGGCAAAAATGAGTCTTTGGGAGCCGGCGTTTTGATAAGATCAGAATGAGCCATAGAGATGAGATATCTCGACGGGTCACTTTCAATATCAACAACTTGGTCACCCAGGTACTTGATATATTCGAGGTGATCCGTCAAGTTATCATTATGTGGGATTTCCATGGTGGTGAGAAAACCGGCAATGTCAGCATTATTACGGTTGTTACCCAAGCCAAGAGCACCATTTACCTGAGACATAAGTTTGGCTTGTTTGGCAACACAAATTGCTTTTTGAGATGCAACCTGGTTGACAGCAATTTGATATTGCAATTTGTGTTGTCTAGTACTAATCCGGTCATAAGAGTCAGTAAGTTTAGTGACACTGGAGAGATGTTCAGAGCGGTCAACTTTGGATTGATCAAAACTTTTAATAACCTGAGTCAAATGTCTGACTTTGGAATTCAATTTTTTGACCATATCCGGATCAGAGGGGTCGAGGTCATCGTCATCAAGTTCCATACCGGTTTTTGACATAGATGGCAATTTGGGATTAACTTTCGGAACTCTCAGAGACCTGGCATGGACCTTGCCTTGAGAAAACGAAAGAAATTGAGAACCAGCAATACTTGCGGCTCGACATAATCTTTGTTTTAGCAAAGAATCGACCGGATCTAACGAATACCAGAACATTTCATATTCTGCTAATCTTTGATAGAAAGGAAAAGAGGGGGTATCCAGAATAAAGGACATTCTACTGGGACTGTTTGCAACAAAAGAACCTAAAATTAATTTACCGGGAGCATTCAAATGATAAATTAAGTAGAATAGGTCACGATTGAAGTGAAATTTCGAGTGAAAGAATTCTGTTAACCGGTCAATGGATTGAAAGCGGTCAGTACAACAGGTTATTTTAAACCTAATGACTATATTTAAAATTAATATCATAATCTGCTCACAAAAATGTTTGAATCTAATTATAGTTTCCAGAAGACTGTTTCCAGTTAAGTTTTGAAATTTTGAATGAATATACTTAGACCGGGATATTATTTCAGTGTAAGAAAAATGGCTCTCTAATGCCTCCAGAAAATTAAATTGATTGACAGCCTTATAAAGTATTTTGTTCCAATTTTTTATCATTACAGACCATAAAATAATTTGACCGGATAGACTCAAAAACTCGAAATTGCAATTCAATAATAGGGAAATTTTAAGTTTGAATGTCAAATTGGCCGGTCGAACCCAGATCTTGGATTTGGACTCGGCCTTTTTTCCACTCATTTTACCTTTTTTGTTCAGAATTTGACCATCCTCCCCACGAGCATTAATCCGGGTATTACATCTAAGGGCATCAAGTTGATGCTGTTGACTCTTGAACGGTAGCATAGAAACATTGAACCGGGAGGTAACAGATTGGACAGAATTAGCCACATCTTCTGTGGAAAAAGGGTACCAATCCGGGAAATTTTGATAGTCGGGATTTGTTGCGAAGTTTTGAAAATAATCATTTTCAAGAGCTTCTTTGGCCTGCAAAAGATCGAACGAGAGAGGGGCGCCATATGGATAGCTGTTTTTGACCTCTTCAAAAAGGGTCATAAAAGTTGAATTGTCCGGTAGTGTAAGTTCCATTTTATGATTATTTGGAAAGCTGACACAGTCCACCATAACCGGGGTGTGAAGTAGGAATCCCATGACGGAATCCGGACGGACACGTTCAAGATTTGCGTAGGCGAACACAAGCAGGTGTTTGATATTTGTAAAAGTGACACAGGTTAGCCGGCTTTCACTGTGAAGCATATCGCCATTGTTGAAAACAACGTTGTCAGCTTTGAGGCTGTACTGTAAAGTAAATTTAGAACCGGAAATGTGTAATTGATTATTCAAAACGAGGTCGGAAAACAGGTGGTCAAGGTTGAAAATGTATATCACAGGTTGATTGTAAAAAAGACCGGTTATATTATAGTTGGGATTAATTTTAAAATTAAATTTTAGTACCTTTTCTAGAGTAAGCCAGAGAGCTCTTAGCTTAGTTCTCGGAGTAAGCTCAAGTGACAAAACTAAATCGGTAACATCAGTACCATCAGATAACCGGAAGGTATTATATTCAGCTTGGGGCGTGGGACATGAAATGTTCCAAATGACTTGGATTGGGTCAGAAAAACCAGCATCTTTGTCAGGTTTGAAATCAAATTCACGGCACCAGTTTTCAGCAGGTGAAAATGGTTTTCGTTCCGGTCGGCGATCAGAAGACCGATTTCCTTCACTGGTATCACTTTGGATCGAGCTGGATCGATCCCGGGTCATTGACATACTATCCGGGTTTGGAAGTGGCATTTTTTCCATTCTAAACTTAGGTATTAAATAGTCTGATTCTGAAGATAAAGTACTGCAGTCTGTGAAAAAGTTTTCTCTCATTTTTAATATTTTCTCTCCGGTTGAATAAGTTTTAATTTTGAATTGGCTATTTAGATTTGCACACTCATTTTTAACAATTTCCTGGGAATTTTTTCGCATTTCAGTTTTCAATTTGTCCAATTTGAAGTTACAGTTTCCAGGGTGAGCTGTGCCTACACTCAATAGTTTGCCTGTACTGAATTCATCCGGTGCATCAAGGTTATATGTAATAGGAAGTAATTGGTTGTCATCATTTATTCCATCCGGATTTTTATTCCTGTACTCCCACAGCATGATACCTAACCTTTTACCGGTTGACTGCATTTGAACCCTTTTTTATTGTTAAAAAGCGGTACAAATACTGTAACTATGTGACTAATGAGATGAAATGTATGTGTACAGATAGAACGACTTATCCGGGTTATTTTGGTGATTTTTTGGAGGCGATATCTCTATTATATCTCTAGTTATGAGCAAAAAATTATAAAATTCACTATTTTAACAATTGGTGTGTATCCAACTGCGAAAACTCTAAAACTAAAGGTTGAACGCGATTTAAACAAGATCAGTCTTTTTTATAAATGTCCCCATTATTGAATTATTGTCTCAATAATGATTTTTTTTTTTTGGATGTCTTTGAACCTTTTATTTCAGGTATTAAAAGTGCGGACAGTGAAAAAGAAAGTTTTTGACTGGTTGTCCAATGACGAGCATGGTGCAGTACCGGGCAGATCGTTATTTTTGTATCCAAACTGCGCGAATAAAGTTTTCCTCGAGTATCATCCCATTTATTTTTTGGTTGCCTTTGCATTTTTCTTGTTTTGTATTTGATTTTACCGGTTTTGTGATTTTTATTTGATTTTTTTGAAAAGAATTTTTTATAAAATTATTGACATGAATGAATAGGGTGTGAGTTTCGGAAAGTCACAGTTGGAAGCGGTCCGGAAAAAACGGGGAGGATATGCCTGTGAGATCTATTTGGAAATATGAAATACAGTCCTGTTTCTGTTCAACAATTTTGCATTGTTTGGCAAAAATTCTCAGTGCGGGGTGATTTGGCATTTCGTTGATCATCCGGGATTGTATAACATTGAGTCGTTCCAATCGGAATTTGATAACTTCATCACGATTGATTTGTTTTGAGTCTTGCCGGAAGAAAGTGTTGAACCAGTTGTGGTATTTTGCGATGCCGTCAGCGCATGGATCAGCAGAGAGCAGGTCAGCAACACTCACCGGATGAGTGTTTAGATCCTTACAATGGTTCTTTGGATCATCTTGGCCCCAGTCGAATTGAAAGATGGTATTTTCAAATATTTGTTTGTAGGGATCCATGGTGTCCGTCTTAAATAAAACCAGGAATTTTAAATTAGGGCCGGTAGAGATGTAGTATATACTATATGGCATAATATTAGAAATAATGTGTGTTATTTCGGTATGAAAAAAGGTTGAAAAAGATTTACGAAAAAATAAAAAATGTATGATAAGAAAGGACCCATAAAGAGGTTTAATTTTTACCGGTTTATTTCTTATTTGTAAAGGGGAAAGAAATAAGGGAAATCTGAGACAGTCGAGCTAAGGCACTTTTAACTAGTTTTTGGGACCAGGCGTAATTCTTTTAGTTATGATAACTAATTTAAATTTGTCCGGTACAGTCTAATGAGACTGAGCAGTATAATTCTGGTTTTGGCCTGAAAGGATTTTAAAGGGGCATAGATTTGAACAGTTGAGTTTTTCATTACAGTTCTCATATTTTGGTCCAGTGTGTGAAGAGTGGTCCGGTTGTGACCCGCCCGGCTATTTGGTGTTGTTCCGGTGTCCATTGAGGAATATGTTGTCGATGTAGAATTGGGGACGGACAGTTATCGGACGCCGGACACATTGTGATGATCACGTCGTAGGCGTGATCGGTAGGATTGCTGTCAGGTCTATCTCCCCCAAAAACCTTCTTAATTGTTATTCCAGCAATATCTGGAAATAACGTGCCATGAAATAATTTGGGGAACGTTCCGGACCGTTGGTTCTGAGCCAGGGTCAGGTCTGTTACCCAAATGTTTTCGATTCCGGCTGCGAGTTTACGAATGATATTTGGGTGGCCTAAGTTCAGGAGCTGGGTAAGCCAGCATGACCAGTCGAGATCAGATTGGTTGGAAACCAGTTTTCTGAGGTCATTTCGTTGTTCGAGGTTGTAGAAATCTTTTTGGCAAACCCAAATTGCAAAGTCCAGTCCGGTAACATTCCACAATTTGAATCCCAGGAAGTAAAATGAGGAGTGAGGCATGGTTTCATTGAGTCGTTTTTCACTGGCAACCCGGTGGTTAGTTTTTGTGGCTAAAAAAATGTTTATTTTTGTCAAATTGAATTTTAGTTGACCGGGTGTTTATTAACCTCTATGTTAGGTATAATGAGAATTTGGTATGATTATCCAAGGACCGGTCTGTTTTGGGCCGGTCCTTGAACCGGTGTGAGGTATATTGTGGTTAGGATTTGTACAAAAACTTGAAACCGGGCGAGTGGAGTAATGAATGACTGTTTTTCGAATATAATGTCCAATTAAATAACGCCCTGATTTAGAAAAGCATCCGGTCCTATTTTACGGTTTTTAATTTTTTATTCTGAGGCATAGGAAATGATATATGTTGCTAGAATTATTTTTAGAGCTTGCCCTATAAGTTGGGTAAATCGAGAAATTTCAAAACTTTCATTTTCAAGTCTAAATTGTCACTTTTTGGCTACTCCGATCAGAAACATTCAGTTGATTCTTGTTAATTTTTCCGGCAAATTTTAATTAGAATGAATCACTAAAACTGAAAAACCACTTGAAACTGAGCAAGTCTTTAAACTGAAAAACTACTAAAACTAAGAGGCCTTATAACACTGAAAAGATAATTGAGCCTGAGAAGTTAAAGTCTGGAATTTAAAAACGTGATCACTATTTCCGGTACTGTTGAAATTATGGTAACATTCCGTGACCCAAGGTGATCTGATCAAATTTTTAGGTTAGCTTTATCTTGGAATGACCGGTGAAATTTGAATATTGAGAAGTCAGGCCGGTTATAGTTGCCTGAATGAATTTTATACTAGCGTAAAATTTTAACCGGGGAGTGCGCCTAATCGAGTTTGGTACGGATGGGGAGCTGTTGAGCAGCTGAGACCGATTTTGTGGCCGCGCTGTAAAAAATTTTTATTATGAGTCAAAATATTTGAGTCATAATTATCCGGAGAGAGTATTGAGAGTCGAGAGCCGGTGTGGTGAGTCTAGTGAAACTATTTGTGAGAGTGGCTTCTCTCAACTTGGCCGCCTCCGCTTTTAGATTTCCGGGATTTTGATTGGTCGAGACGAGGCCCTATTACAGATCTCTTCGGATAGACGATGATCTGGTTATTGTTTTTGGAAATAAAAAATAATTTTTAATTTTGATTAGAGAAAGTGACAGGAAAAAATTTTTAGAGAAAGTAAAAAATTCCCTTATGGGACACAACCGGGGTGGACATTCATTTAATTTAATCGGGAGAGAAATTTTGGGGCGACCATGGATAGCCGGACCGGTGTGATTTGATTTACTGACTCTAACATTGGGGATGTTTTCGGTTACAATTAATATTTTTGGGACATAAATGTTTTGTAAAAAAAGGTTTTTGTTTAGTTGGTAAGCTTCAGGTCATACCGGTTTTTTAAAAAAAAGAACGTTTTACCCTATGAAGTGAACTGAGTCCGGTCAGTGGAAAACTAAATGTATTTAGAGTGACCAAATCATAGTTTTCGTACGTCGGTGTCGAACGACCGGGTGAATTGAGAGAGAAAAATCAACTGAACTTTTGATCAGAAAACTTCCAATTGGACTGGCCCACTTGCGACCAATCAAAAACTGATTTGAGATTTCAATCTTCAACGACTGCCACCAGGCGGTGGTGGTACCTTTAGCCGGTCAAGATTTTGTCCACTATGAAGCGCTCGTAAGTACCGGGAATAATTTTCATGAAAGCTATTTTAGAATAGGATTTCAAAAAATTCAAAAGAAATCCTTCTAATGAAAAACTATTTTTCATAACAAATTCTGAATATAGTATTTAGAGCCCGGCAAATTGCTCATTACGTCGAGGTCAAACGGAAATGTCGAGCAAATTCAGCACGAAATGAAGTCATCGAAAATGTGCAATTTTTCGATCCGGAGGCGGATATGGGTGACAAGTTGTACTGGAATGTGGGCATGACTGAGCATGGAGGCTATCAAAGGTAAGTGTTTATCCGGAAGTTTTTTAATTTTTGTTCTAAGGACTATAATGAAAGTTTTGAAAAAAGCATTTTTAGACTAAAATATTTGTTTATTTAGACTTAACCGGTATTTTCAATCAAAGCTTGAACTTGAGAAGTTCCCGGAAGACAAGCGGTCATGTTTATGCCGGGAGTGTGTGGAAAAGGCAATTGGCGTCAATTGTTTTTGCAAGTAAGGACCGCCCATTTTTAATTTTTAGCTTTTCCGGAAAAAAAATTTTTTCTTTTATAGAAAGTTTTTGTGACCTTTTTTGAACCTATTTGATTTATGTATTTTTAGGGAGGTAATCACCGAGATTCTGCCAAATACGTCAGTGGGCCGTCGCCGGGTAAGAATTTATTACGTAATGATGACGTCATATATTAGTTAGTCTAAAACTATCAAGCTAGGCTATTATTGTTTTATAATAATAAATGAAGACTAAATTCCGGGTTTAACATATTTTTAGGCTTTAAAACTGATGAGGGCACTTCATAAAGGTGCAACCGGTCGAGATGCGACTTCTGCCATGGTTCAAAAATACCGGAAGGACGTCAAAAGGGTTGATTGGTCATCAATGGTGAAGGAGGTTGAACTAACTGTGGCTTCAATCGACAGAAATTACCGGTTACGGCGATGTGGCCGGCCTTTGGGTGAAAATGAGGGTTCAAAATTGTACCTTTTTGGTAAGTACCTGTTGAAATAATTGAAACATTCTCCGGCCATGAGATTTCAATTTGGGTGCTTTTTTCCACAAACTTAAAAATTAATTTGAATGCATTCTAAGAAAAGTCCTCCTTATTTTATATCTTAAGGGCGAATCGTATCAGCTGATTATCTTGGTACGATCACCGAACCCTGGCATTTCAAACGCCTGTGGAAGAGGGCTCTACAGGAGGTACATTTGGACTGGTCATCTCTCACCTTAGCCGAACTGGATATTTCGGAGTTTCCTGCCTCCCGGGTCGCCATAATGACCAATATAAGGTAATTTTCAAATGGAACCGTCTGAAATAGATAAAATATGAGTATAAAATACTTCCGGAAAATTTTGTGATAACATTGTATGCCTATTTTCGTTTTAGATCCAGTATTTTCGTTTCCGGACTCATTTTTTCTCTTTTTGAACAAATTGAGTCTCTTATTTTAAGATTGAGAATTAATTTTGATTGGTTAGAATCTATCGTGACCTATTTGGTCTAGTAAGGAGTAGAGTTATCCGGACCGCCCACTTTTTGTGTGGGTTTAAGATGACTCACAACGAGTTCATCTAAAAAATACCCATTACTAAAAAATGCTCTGGGTTAAATATTAGATGCCTATTTTAGTGATTTTGATCGTAAAATTTGAATTGTTTTAGTCATAAAATTTCCGTGAGTCACCGATTTGAAATGAAGACTCAGTTCTTATGGTGTGCAAAGATTAGTTTTATTTTAGATGGTTGAAAATGTAACACATTTTGTCCGGTGAAACTTGACTTGAAAATGAGCAAAAATATATTTCTCAGAAAAATCTCCAGAAAAATTCGAATTTCCGGTGATAAAGGCCCTATTTTATTTTAGCAGGTCAGAAAAATAAGAAACTCGTTTGGGTAACCCTTATAAATGACCACCCATTTTTATAGAGTGATCCTATTCATAGAGAGTGCCCTCTCGATTATTATACCGGTCTAAGTTGATAATTTCATCCTCGACCTCGTCGGTAACACTTTTTGGGCTCTGTGTGATTAAGATTGGTGGCTCCGTATGGGTTGTCTCATTCTGGACGTAATTATCTAGTGTAAGAAGTCCGGGTAACGGGTTGCCTAAATGGACCGTAAAAATTCGATTTGGTGAAAAATTCCGGATATATTCCTGAATGATAGGATGTATTCCTAATTGTAAGGGTGTGGTAAGGGTGTAGGTGTCAATTTCCACTTGGGTTTTAGATTTTTTGGTCAGCGTGGTGTGGTATCCGGTCATTACGTTCAGTATACGGGTTTTGCCTAGATATTGATGTAGAAATCTAAGAAATCGCCGAAATTCGACACAGATTTCTTCAGCATCTAAATCCGGTTCGAATGGACAAAGGAAGATTCGTTCGTATCTATCCTTGGTCATTCGTCCGGTCTTTTTAATAACTATACAGGGGTCGGGTCGTTTTGTGGAGTTTGGATCAGCAGCGAATTCCGGTCGGCTGAATAGATTTCGCGTGAGTATTTTGTCATGAAGCCATACCGGAAAATGTTGATGGGCCCAAATTTCAGCTGATAATTTTTTGAGACTGGTCATGACCTGGTTCATATATTTATTGGGTGTCAAATCAGGAGTAAAAACCGGAAGTTCGATTTCTTTGCCCTCTGGCATCATTTTGATAAATTTTGCACGTTCTCGAGCCACCTGATCTTTGTAACTGTGCGTAAAAACTTCACCGGACGATGAGTGAGACAGTAGAAATGTCTGTATGTACAGTTGTAAGGAGAACGCGTCAATTTTGACAAGCATCGCTGGGTCAAGTCCTTCGTCAAAATTGATTTCCCCGGACCTGAGCGTATTTTGAAATCGATTTTCCACTTAAGGGTAGTTCAGACCAAAGTCATTTTATTTTTTAAGCCTAGTTAAATTGAGTATGTCTGGAAAGTTGACTATGTTATGACCGGTTAGTTTGGACCTTACCAATTTGGACTTTTCTAGTGGCCGAGGGTAACGTTTTCATGTATGTTCCAACATAGCCAGGGGGTAAAACTGCCGGAAGTAGAGTCGAAAAACGGCCGATCCCTGGATCCAAATTTTTTGTATTTGCGTATTTTGCGGCCCCGACTAAGGGAACTTTGTCGAAATTCAATGGCGGAGCCATATTTATCCAGATCTGAAATCCGGATTATGTTTTTCACGTGGTTTTTTAACATTTTTTAATTTTTATAAAATGAGTGAGACAGAAAAAGGTGGGCCTAATACTGGTAAATATTGAGTTACCGTTACCGGAATTGAAATTAAATGACGTCATACAATCGAAAGTTAGGTTTGGAATGAGTCCAAATCCTAAAATGGAAATTAATTATTGAACATCGGAAAATAATGGATTGTGTGACAAGTTCTGTAAGAGTTTTAGTCGTACAAGTGAAACAAATTAGTCATACATTAAACCGGTAGATCTGACAGCGAGTTTTTCAAGTTCGCAATCAGTTTCCCTTGATAATGAATACTTTTTAGAATACCGGAGAAGATTGTAATACAATCAAATGGCCCTAGAGTGATGGTGGATATTCCGGAATTATTGAAAAAGGACGACATCTGGTGGCGTGAGCAGGGCAAGGTGACCAAAATTCCGACATCTTTGGTCGAAAAATCCGGATTAGTACCATGTAAGTGTCAGAATTTGTTTCAGTTTGGATTCAGATCATAGAATTTGACATTAAAATTTCCAGTTTTTGCTTTTTTAATTTTAGCCGGCGATTTTTACTGGATTTTTTAGTGATTTTGGAACAGCCGGATATTCGTTTTTCCGGATTGTCCCGTGGCGCAGCAGTTTGGCGAATGCTTTGCCATCTTTTGGAAGAGCCATTTGATATACTAGCCCTTGTGGCTAGTAAATTCCGGGGTAAGTCTAAAAGAGTTTCTATATAATAAGGAATGAAAAATGTAATTTTTGAAAAAGTTTTCGAAATTATATAACCGGCTAAGAATTAATACTGGACCAGATATATCTTTATAACATCACATAAGTATACCAACATTTCCTATGTATATGATTTATATGTCGTAATTCGACCGGATACTTTATTTGATGGAGATAAAGAAATTTTTGAGCTCGAAAAGACCATTTTATTTTAACTTATATTTTATTTCAGGTGATTGTAAATGCAATCTGTTTGCTGACAATATTGCCAGCATGTGTCGCATATCCGGATGGTGTTGGAATTATGGTAGTAAGTGTTATTTCTGAATTTATGATTGGTCGCGAGGGAATTATATCTTAGAATTGGACTGATCGGTTTTATAGTTAGACATCATAACAGGTGTGTTTTATGGAGGGCGGTACATGTTTTATCCTGATATTAATTAACTTTATAGTATTTAAAAATGTTCCACTGGAAACAACGGGAACTTTTCAATCGGTAAAAATAATTAATTTATGGAACCGGGTGACAAAAAAGATTTTTTATTATTATTTATTATTTCGACCAGTTTGATCAATATAACCTTATAATTTCAGGTGAATTGGATATTCACAAAAGATATGTTCCTGCCGAATTTGCAACTCCCTGGATGATTCACCGGTTGGGGCTGATCAACAAATGTAAGTTTTTTAAGAATACCTGGACTATACTTGAACTGACAATTTCTGTGAAATTGTCATATTGACCGTTTCATTTTACAAATAAAATATTAAACAAAGCCCTTATGAATTTAGACCGGAAAAGGATTATCCTAACTTTTCATGTCAATCATATGTTAGTGTTTATCAATTTATAAAAATATTTTAGCCCATAAATTGACCGGTCGAGAAGAGGTTGTCTATTCACGTGGACAACTTAGAAAGATTGCAGCACCTTCTGAACGAGGGCCCGGTTTCAAAAATAATAATTTTCGAAAGCCGGGTTACCAATTGGGCATCATAGTAGGATTGAGTCAATCTACTAGTGGTAAGTTTTGAATTTCAACGTTTGAATTTAGAGTGAAACTGGAGGGACATTTTTCTGGGCCGGATTTTTACTGGTTTTATAACGAATTTTACTTTTTCTCGGAATAAAATCTAGGAACTCAAATCTTTCCTTTTTTGAAAAAATTGTTTTGTCCTGACAAATTGTAAACCTTTTTCACCCTTTTAATCGTTGTTTTTAGTTATGCGAAACCGGATGGCAATACGAGCCTTGGTGCTGGGCAAATTTTTCCAGCTTCCGGTAACCTGGACATCCCACGACGGGATGTGCCATGTTGACTCCCGGTTTTTTGGTCCTCTGGCTGGGTTTTTACTCAGAGAGGGTCATACTTTTTGGAGAGAGACCAACGTAAGTTATTTTAGATAATTAAATTTATGACCGGATACTTTGAACAAATATATATTTATGCAAATCTAACTTATAATTTTAAAGGATTTGAATCCGGACAGGTTGATCCAAGGTGACGATTTGGACGATGAGGACGAAACCAATAACCGGCAAAGAAGACTGGTCAAGATCATTGATCAGTTCTCTCTGGAGTACTGTATAGCTTGGCATAATTCCGGTCATGGTAAGTTTTGCCTTACAAAAAATTGTAAAAATTCATATAATACCTAGATTTTATAAATTTTCAGAAAATTATCATAAAACATGAAAAGTTTTCTATATGATATTTTATTCCGTTATACTTTTTATATAATTTTTATAAATGTTATAAATTTAAACCCGGGTAATAATTTTTAAAATAATATTTCTGAAAATTATAACATCGTTCCAAAATTGACTAATAACCAAAATTTTTAGATATTCGAAATTTGGTGGTCCCTTTTCTGGATGGAAAGTCAATTGAATATGGTTACAATCCGGAGCCATCAAGTCAGGACAGTTTTGCAGCTATTTCTGTCCTGAATTGGAGACTAAGCGAACTGTGCAATTTGACCAGAGGTATTCTACCGGGATTCGAGATTAGGCTATCACATGTTGGTGTAAAGTCATACGACCAATATGTGTTCAAATCACTGGCTCTGATCATGAATCCTAATGGAAGTTACTCGTTACGACCGGAAATTGCTCGTCTGATGCGATATCCGGTATATACTGAGATTTACGCATCGGTTTTTGACCTTGCGTAGGTTAAAAATCTAGTTTATGAGAAAGCTTATTAAATTCTGCACCCTAATTTTTTGACTCCAAATTTCCAACCGATTGATTCATTATTCTAAACTGGGTTGAGTCTATGTGTTATACGATCACTCTACCCGATACTTTCAAAATATTGAGTTTTCAAAAATTGCAATTTGAACCGGTTTGAAAGATGATTTCAAATAGCATTCGAACTATTCGACCTGTATTTCTTCACATTTACTTTTTGCCCAATGTGTATTTTTCGAAAACAGACCGGTTTTCATCCTACTGCCTTTAACAAGTTCAAATTCACACTGTCATTGTGCTACTCACTTATTGCCTCATATTTTCACCGGTGTCTAATAGCCTGGAACTTCACTATATAATTACTGCCTCATTTGACTGCACTTCGGACTGAATAAATTCCGGACAATTTTTGTCCGCCCAAAACTGGCCAGTCACACCTGTCTCTGAGCTGATCTGTTTTGGGTTAGATTTTTGGGATATTATCGTACGCTCTGAGACAGGTGGGACTAACCTATTTTAGATTTTGTCTTAAAAGCATATTTTTTATTTCGCAGGAGCAAGTTATTATTTTACCGGATAGATTTATCAGAAGAAGAAAAAATGAAAAAGCTGAGAAGTATTATTTTATTTATATTGGAGCCGGAAAATTTTAGGGTCATATCTCAGATGACCGTCCAATTTCAAAATTGGTTACATCTGGTAAGTTTTAATCTTTAACGGCATATTTTTAATTTCCAGGTGGTTATAAATCAAAAAGTTTTTGTAAATACCTGTCGAGAGATTTTCGTCAAATCTAGACCGGAACAGACTGGAACCTAAGAGTGGTCTAACGGATTCAGTCCATAAAAAGTGGGTCTGGACCCAGGTGTGTAGTTCGGAACTGTAGGTTGGTTTTGCGTAGGCGTTGCGAAATAGAATGGAATCTGAGTAGAACCGGTTTGAGGGTATTGATTCTAACTGGTTTAGAATTTCTAAAAATAGGCCAAAATTGTGAGAAATAAGGTGTAGGGTGTTTGAAAGGTTTAGGGTAAGGGTTAGGGTGTGAAGAGTGACCCGAATTACACATCTTTTGTTAGACCGGAAAAGACCGAAGCGCACTATATCGGTCAGTAGATCCATTAACGTATCAGTCTGGCCGACTTGTGAGGCCCAGTCTGTGTCATAATGGATATTTCTGACGCAAATTTCTTGCAGGATTGATAACACAAGGCCATGTTCGGTATTGGGAGTATCCAGAATTGGAACTTCAAGTGCCACAATTCTCATGATCACGTCTGAAAATTATTATTTTTACAGTATGTGTATTATTTTTTAGAAAAACATTTTTCGCCGGTCAGAAGTAACATAAATGTTGAGCAAAATTTTGTGTGACGTAAGA
>SCLD01145333.1:0-22680 GCA_004367895.1 Oikopleura longicauda
ACACTCGCGATCGGCAAAGTGAATGAATGAGTAGTTGGTGATTTTCTTCACCTTTTCAAGTGTGCCAAACTCGGCAAATAGAGCCCGAATCTCGCTCTCAGTGCGTTCAGGCTTCCAGCCTTTCGCATATAAAATCTTCACCTTTTTCATCGTCTCCTCGCCCGGATCATTGACCGGATCGGCCCAGTCAACAATGCCCGTATATCGGCCAAATAGGAGCAGTGTCCTCTTGAGCAAATTCTTCTTCACCTCAGCTGCTGCCATATGGCTTTCAAAGTCGATAAAACAAAAACCACGGTTGGCTTGACCAGCGGCTGGATTAAGTTGAATAAAAGATACTTGATATTGACGATTACCTTTTTGTGCCTCAACAGGCTCGTGCATTATGATATTGGTAATTTTGGTAATTCCATTACGCTCAAACTCCTCCAAGTACTCGGCCTTGGTCTTGTTTCGAAGCAATGATCCAACAAAGAGCCGTTTGATGGGCTTCGACACATTGACATGGAGCTTCTTCCCCATGAATTCATACCCATGGAGAACTTCTTTGCACTTTTCGGCGCCAGTCTCTTCCTCGAACACGACAAAGGCGAAACCGCGACTGCGTCCATCATATCCCATCATGATTCGCAACTCGTGAACGGTCGAATCAGGTATCATTTCCAACATGCTCATCAAGTCAGGCTCGAACGCCTCGCGGTTTAACGAGCCAATAAAGACTTGGGCATTTTCGCATGTTTGCGATGATGATTTACACAGTTTGCGTTGTCCATTAGAAACTTCAAGCGTATAATCGGGCATGTTTCCAATCAGCTGTAAAAATGTTGTTTACTTGGAAAAACGGCGGCTACAACTACCTGGATAACATCATCAGCTTTGGGCGCATAAAACGGCGCTTCTTGTGCATTCTTGCCATTCTCGCCTATATCTTGACGCTGTTGGTAACACGTGACAATATTGGCGAAAAACTGGGTAGTCTTGACAATTTTGCCTGTTTTAGCAATCGCTTCGAATGCGTCGAGCGTGGCGAGTGAGTTGGTCTTGTTTAACATTTGAAACTTGTCAAAGGCAAAGACCTCCATGTCGGCGAGGACGATGTAGTTGGCGGCAATGAGCCCCTTTAATCGCGTCTTCACATCGTCGGACACATTAAGCTCGTCAAAAAACTCATCATGACTTTTCGTAATCAACTGATTCGTGTTGGCTAGGCCTTTCTTCTGGGCCATGGTGGTGGTGGTTTCTCAATTTCAAGAATCTAGAATCAATTTCAAATGTTACAGACAATTTCAACATTTTTGATAATACTTTGGTCAGTGCGGTCAATTTCAAAAACTCTCTATGTCGTGCTGAACTGCAGTTACTTTTCTTGTTCTGTTTTGGCAACGCTGGCCAGGACAGGCGTAATGTAAATGAATAAAATCGCTCCTGGCAAGGTCAACATTATCACTCTTCGTCAACCTCTCTTTTTGGCTCTCGGTGGTGGTGGTGGTTTGAGCGCGAAGTTCATCGCCGACTGGATTAATTAAATTAGAGAGACTGCGTTAGTACACTTTGACATTTATTCCATGTTTTATGGCGGCGGTTATTTACAATAGAACTCTGTACATTGTTTTTTTGCTCCATTTGCATCACACATCGGACTCATCATCGGACACTTTGGATGGGTCACGACGCGGGCGCATTGGCGGTCGACTGTTTGGTCCGTATAGTCGCGATTTGGTGCGTTCAATGTTGGCCTTGATTGATTTGACCGAAAATTTGCGGCGCAACTGAAAGGGGGTGATTTTAAAGATGAGTACAGGAGAAGGTTTCCTCCTCGCTTTGTTAAATATACTTGGTTTATAGATTCGAGTTCGAAATCTGCGATTGTGAATTGGTGTCACCAAATTCACTTTGTACTAATGTCACTTCTAATCACACGAATCATTTTACCCGCTAGTAATTGTCAACATATTCGTAGGCTTGTATCGGAATGAATGATCTATTAGACTGGCTTCGTTTCACTCGCTTCGCATATCGCGAATTCGTATTCACCTTTTCTCTCATTGTTTCCTTGCGTTGAATGCCGTGCGTGCGCGACCACTTCTCATAATCGGCATCCTTATATCTGCCGGGCAGGCGTCCCGTATTTCGATTCCAATCCGCCTCGGGCATGAAATCCCGCGATTGCGTATCTCTTGGCCGTGATGCCTGTTGATCGGCGCCGTTGTCATGTTGATTATAGGCGAACACGTTTTCAATATCGGTCTTATAGATCGAGATTTGTCACTTATTAATTCTAAAAAGAAGCGGAAAGAGGTGGCTCGGTCTAAATTGGAATATTCAGGCGAAATGTTTACCACGTCGTCGTATAAATATTTCGAAACAAAATCTTCCAACGTCATAATATAAAGCGCATCACCCTGATTTTGTCCAAAATTAAAGTCTGGCTAGGGGGCTTGATTGGGCGTGTAATGACATGTTATCAAAAACATATTACAGTCTCGTTTCCTGTAACATGTCAAGTCGCTTCTGTCTTCTCGCTTCGCGCTCTTTTGTCCGCTTCAACTTGTGACTGTTGTACAACTCATCGCCACTATTTTTCTCCGAATTCTCCGTATTCTCACTGCGATCGCTCGAATCGCCCAAATCAGTCGACGACGTTTGCAACTCGTCACTTTCAATATTAATCTTGGCCATGTACGGCCGGAAGCCCGTTTTCTTGATCACTTTCGGCTGAGCCGCCTGTTTCATACTTTCCCGTCGACTATTACCTGATTCGCGTGCTTTGCGTCGATCTTCACGTTTCAAATGGAATGAAAATACTAAACCGCCTAATATGGTGAAAAAGACAAAAGCGCCGCCGACGACAATGGTGGTGATGTCCTGGCCGGTGAACTCCATATCCCAAATGCTACTCGTCTTGCGCGAGGGTCTGAAAACGACGAAAATTATTGTTTTACATGGCGAGTGGCGTTCATCGTCATTATCCGAAGTGTGATCGAAATTGATAGCCTAGTTGAGAGGGTGAGATGATGACAGTGTTACGTTTTGTTTTTTCTTCCCGATCACTTGATTAAAAACTGGATCAACCTGCAAGCACTTACTTGGTGTTGCCGACAATTGGCAGCTCCTTCGTACTACTGCCACTGCTCAATGTCGGTTTCCACTTGTGCCCGCGAAAGGCCGACACGCGCAACTTCAGCGTATTTCCACCCCCGCCAAACCAGCCGCCGGTTTCGGCCATGTTGATAACTAGCTCAAGAAAGCGCCCGGTACCAGTGACAGGTTGGGGTAGTGTACTGCCACAAAAGTGTTTGTAATGATGGCCCATTTTTCGATCGATGACGTGGATACGATCCGTCTTGCAATTTGCCAGGTCCCAGTGCTGGAATTCAATTGCCGGGCGCAATCCGGCAGGCGCCTCAAACTTTAGTGTGCAACTGATTGAACCAGAGTGAGGGGATGGAAAGGACGGCGTGGTGACTTCTGTGATTTGATACTCACCCAATTTGACATGCTTCATTGCACAATCTGAATTCAATCAAAATGACATTTATGCGCCGGCTGGGCTACTTTTTAGTCAAGTGCGATATTTTGTCTTTTATAGGACAAGTTCAAGATGGTGAGTTGGACTAGCTCGAACTGTAGGACGCCGTCTGGGCAGGCATAATAATATTTTTGCATCGTTAATAAAGTTTCTATCAACTAAAAAGATTCAAGCTGGCATAAGATGGCATATCCCGGCATGAGTTATGGCATTTACGGCTCAATTTATGGGGGACTTGCTGCCACGAAACAAACTGGTTACAACTTACACTCTACTACTGTATTCACTCGGCCGACGTGTTCATACTGTAGTGAACCGCGTGATAAGAGAGAAACTGACCACATCCGAATGGCGCTGTAGCTATTGACCTTCTGTTCCCAGTTTGTCAGGATTTAGAGGTGTTGCAACATCAAATAACTGACTTGGCTTGCTGCGGATAATATAGCTTGAACGTGATGGCTTGCTTATTTATTCCAGTTAGAGAGCTCTGAATGAAACCTGCCAAATCGTCTTGATGTGGTCTCAACTTTTATCTGGTCACTTTCTTACGATTCAGAAGAGTCAGCCAAAGAAGTGCTAAAGGTCACCGCGGTCCGCGGGCGTCATATGTTTTTAAGTACCGGTTTTAGCGATCAAGTTCAGAAACAATTACGTTCTTCTCTGTCACCGCTGTGACATTAGAACTGTTTTAGTGATTGAATTTAGGTTAGAAGCTCAAGTCCAGATCAAGTCCAATCCGGAAATAAGAGACGGAACTTGACTTTTTGAACTCACTTTTCCTGTCGATTCAGTGAAGCAAAAAAGAACCTGTCAAGCAGGCGGTGGTGCGCCGTCTTGTAAACTACAAACTGCCGACCTAGCAATTAGTGGCTTATATTGAGTGGTCATTAAAACGTAGATATCTACTACGTGCTAGAGTTTTATGTAAAATAAATGCGATCCAGGTTTCGAACATATCACAGCTTTTTTATGGGAGGATATACATTTGCCATGGTTGCTGAACACATAGAACTGGTATGTATCAAGACTTTTAAATGGCCCGTCTACACGAATGCTGATAAAAAACACTGATATCACTGTGATATCAGGTTTACTCCAAATAAAATACTATTTTTTCTCATCCCAAACAGATTTTTCCACGTTGCTCTGCGGAAGATTACAAGAAACATAAAGTAACTCGCTGAGTAGTTCTTTTTTTAAACTAATTTACTTGCCTGATAATGTCAGCGCATGGGCTACGCTCAGCCCGATATAGAGCAACTTGCGTAGCATCGTCTTCTGTATGTATTAATGTTCTCTAATATAGTTCTCACGGGCGACCGTTGATTGTCAGCACTATTTTTTGATTGAGTGTATATTTCCCCCTACTCGTCGTTCGGCGATGGAAGCAAGCCCTGGCGTGGCGAAGGCTCGGGTGCTGATGGTGGCGGTGGAGATTGATGGCATCAAACGGGCTCGGGGTGTCCTCCGCCATTTTATTGCTCCCGCTTCCAAGTTGTTGGTGTTATATCGGTAGTCCTTTTTGCGTAACAAACCTAATTCAATTAAAATCGGAACTGGAACAAAGGTAAGCCTAGTCCCAAGTTGATTTTTTGGTCGGCAAAATGGAGAACGTGTGTGTGATATGGGTTTTATTCGGAATGATCGCCAATGACGTCGAATCCGATTTCCGGTCGCAGAAGCCGGATTGAGACAATCCCGTCTCTAAATGCCGATTGGCAGAGTTACAATTTATGTTCTAGATTGGTGCAGCGGTGCTGAAGTTATTAAATCATGGAGCACAGTTCGAATGCGTCCGAATGGTGGTGTTACTGACAGTGATCACCATAACGTTCGTCAGTCGGTTTGTCTATAAGAAGTACAAGCAACGTAAGCGTCATCTGGATCATGGGTAAACCTTCTGTTTAATGATATATTCATTAATGCTGAATAAGTATAGTGAACGCACCAATCTTCATGTAGTCCTTTCTGACATTCGCGTTACGAGTGGCAACTTGCGTTTTGAGGTGGTGGAGATTGTCACCTTCTTAGGCCACACCTTCATTTTTGGGCAACACGTCAGAGCCGGAGTGGTTACTAAAAGTCACTTTACTTCATTGACCTTCATTCGCACTAATCGATTGAACAATTCCGTGTTCAGTGTTTGATAACCTTCTGCTTTGAGTGGAAAATCGTTCAACTACGTTTTGGCTTGAAATTACAATTTATATGGGCCAAATAAGGCCATGCCCTTTGTTTAGAGTCAAGCAAAAACATGTTTTGTAAACTATCGAAATCAAATGAACTGTGACAATCTCCGCCCACCAGCTCGAGAGCTCAATGAGCATGGTCAGCGTGGTGACGAAAAAATCAAGCGATACCATTGTCACCTGTTTCTCGAACGTAATCGATCCGGCAAAGAGGCTAATGGAAAACGCCAGGAACGAGATTACCGCTTCTGTACCATCGTAACGGTTCTTCGAAACTAAGAGACGTCTGAGATGAAGATTCTCGAAGCTTTCGAGGGCTTTTAATTTATTCTGACAAGCACGCAGGCTAACGTACGTAGCCGACATTACGATGACGGTGATAAATCTCGACAAGCAGGAAATGGCGACGTCAACACTTCCGTCAAAAGAATCTCCAGAAAAAACAAAAGGAAGAGGCTGTATTGGGTGGGAGGCCAGGGTTCACACCAATCTTCTTGGACGTTACGGAAGACACGTCATAACTGTACTATATACATGTATACCATGTCTTAAAATGTAACCTATTATTAAATAAAATGACTGACGGACAAAACTGATTCACACATGCAGATCATCCAGCTTTGTAACGGTATCATCTCATCACCGTTTCCGTTCCAGGCCAAACGTGTTCCCTCCCTGTTTAGACCGCAATGGTCTGACCAAAAATCCTATAAGAAGGTAAACATAACATTCAACACATCAAAAAGTTGAAAGCCCGTTCGCGCCGATGGCTCACGCCAAAATGTTAATTAAGACAAACAGTTCATATATTTTGGCAAATCACCCATGTTTATTAGTCTTAGCTAATGTCTAATTGGCGATCATCACTAAAGATGATCACGTTCCAAAATCCGCTACTAATGACGGATTATCCCTAACTCGTGTATCCATGTTTATTAAAACTTGCAATTCCGAATACAGCTGTCAATTAGACGGTACATAACTGGTGACACTTTCAGTCGGGCGATTACACAAGAACGCTATGCGTAGCTTCTGCCAAAGTAGACCGACCCGAAGAAACTCCGCAGAAAAATAATGCGGCACAGAATAACTGCCGAGAGGTGCTCCAGCGATGGAGCTAGTAAGCTATATGAAATGAAGATTTGTCGGTGAAATCAAACTTAATTTTCATTTAAGTTTTTGCAATAATAACCGCAAGACTATAAATAAAAAGATGAAACCTGGCTTGTTTTTACTCGCTCTGAAGACGATGGTTGTTGCCGACCAGATAGCCTGGAACAGGTCCATGAACACCCTGCGATTACATGACGCGGGACGCAGTGGCGATGGGAATGTGGCTCAACTAGATGAACGCTATCTGGCCAATGTGAAAAGTCACGTTAACAGAGCAACTTTGCGCAAGTTATACGGAACAGACGTCAAACGGGTTGAACGTAATTCAAAAAAGTGGAATTCAAAAAAGGAATTCAAAAAAGTCACAATGGAATTCAAAAAATGGAGTTCAAAAAATGTCACAACACCATCACGGAATTCAAAAAAGTCACAACACCATCACCGAACCAAAGAGAGCAGGGGCAAGAAAAAACACAAGCACTATTTTAGCCTTGTGTTCTGAACCTTATTATTAAGTAGTCTTCTGAAGTTTATTCTATGTCAATTGGTGTCGCTCAAAAATATAAAACAATTCTACGAAAAAATAATTCTACGATCGATGGTCGAATGTGGTGAACGTTAATCTCCGTGACTGACAGACTGTAAACGTTAATTCTAGCACTGTTATGCTATTCTATTCTGTTCTTATTATTCAATGCTTCGAATGTGTCTATAATGAAAATAAAAAAGTAAGAGTAAAGTATGAGAGCGTTTCTTGTTATACGCATATTACTGGTCTTTGACTTGGAAATACTGGCGGATAATGTAGCGCATCGTGGTCGCTTCAATATTCGCTATCAGCCCCTTGGATCGTGTCTGACCATTTCGCCAAATGTATCAATGACCAAGTGCGACACGTTTAGCCCAATGCAACAGTTCCAAGCAGTGCGCGTTTTGTCAGAAGGGATGAGCAAACCGGTATTGTTATTGATGAATGCAAGTACAAAGGATTCGTTCCATTTGACCAGTACAATTGCGGTAAAAAGACTTTATTTGTTGATATTTATAAAAGAACGAATGGAACAGAAATGCCTGACCAAACATGGCCAACGTCTAATCCTGGACAATTGCAGTATAGGCACCTCTCGGAGTGTAAACCACATAGTGTAACCCATCATATTATAGCTTGAATCTGAGTCTACTCGCCATTTTTCGTTTACCCTTGATACCACAGAAAAGAAGGAACAACACTTTGAGTGTTTGGCTTGGGCCCTATTTGTCGGCGACAAAGGTGAGGGTTTGATCAAGTGTCGAATCAATTAGCTTCATTGACGACGACGCGCCGATTCTTTGTCAAATAATATAAGTCATCGGTTGTCACCATTATTATAAACCCAAACTTAAAAAAAGAGCTGTCTTCCGACAAGCTGGGCCGAAGCTTGCGCTTTGATGATAAACACGTCGCCCAATTTACGCGATTGAAATGGCTCGCCCAGTCGCAAATGATTGACACGACATTGCCCGTGTGTTCATTTGTTCCTGGCGCCGATCCGGCCGTGACGTTCAACATCACCACTGTCGACGGTAAATCGTGTCACTTTCCATTTTACGACAAGTTGACACGCGCTACATACGACGCATGCTCGATCGATACCACGAATGGGCTGCTTCGTGAACAGCTTGGCATTGACAAAAATGACCAGATTGGATGGTGCAAGACGGACCCAACTTCATATGGGCTGTGTGACCCGGCCAACAAGGGCATATGGAGCGGGTTTATTCGCTATCAATGCTCGGTACCATGTGGTGGTGGTGTGTTCCAATCAGTGCGCGTCTGTCTTTATCCACCATGCACGGGCTCGGCAACAGTTGACACTGAGAAATCATGCAACACGCATCTGTGTCAAAATCACGTGTTACGTGTACTAGGCGGCACCAGTGCCCATATGACGCGAGGTGGTGATCACTGTCACTTCCCGTTTTATTTCGCCGGAATCGTCTTCAACCATTGCATTGCCCATTCCAAGTGTGGCCGGACGTGTCGGGACGGCCACTCGCCGCCGTATGGTGCGTCAACCAGGGTCTGCTCGCTCAGCAGCAATCTTGAACAGGATCGCAGGTGGGGCTATTGCCCGCAGAATATGCTCGGCATGTGGACGCAGTGGAGCGAGTGGAGCCGCATGAAAGTGATGGGCATTGAGTGTGGCATGGTGAAGAAGCGAAGAAGTCGGATATGCAGGTAACATAAAGTTTACGTGCTAGACATGTAGTCACTTAGTTTCACATACATATCCTTAATGTGTAAAGAGAAGCTTGTAGGACAAAATCCGACTGAATAACACGCGCCCTGTGAGCGGAACACCACAGTCTATACCTCTTATCAAGCGGAAAGAACTGATCGTTCAACTGGTGTTCAACGAAATATACATCAAAATACACTCGAAATATACTACTATTTTTAGAGTACCCCCTTGCAAGGGCGACAGTACTGAAGTCGTGCGTGGCTCGCGCCAACCCGAACCGAGTGACAAGGAGTGCGTAATTCAAGTTGGGGCGACTTATCGCAAAAATGACAATTTGAACTATGTTTTTGAGCATCGCGCCGTTACGCTCTATTCTGGGTTGGGTAGCTATCCACGATTACAAGCCCTACTGGAGCCACCTAGTCACAATGATCTGGCCGAAGTCAAATTCAAGCCCGATACGATACTGTTCGCGGCGTCGCTTGTTTATCACAATAAAGTGTACATTTCGGGTGGTACGCAGGTCTACCATGGGCTCCAGTCAAAGTCAAACACATACGGCGTCGAGCATGTATGGTCTTACAATCCGACTAAAAAGCACTGGTACCGAGCGGGTATGCTACGCAATGGGCGTCTGAAGCATACAATGTCGCTTTACCAAGATACAATGGTCGTCATTGGCGGTATTTCAAAGATCAGCTACAAGTACTCGGCGGGTTGCGTCAGCAAGTTCACTGGCGTTCACTATGAAGGCGACCTGCAAGAGGTGGAGGAGTATCGCGCAACACGACAATGGGAGCCTATAACGCCAATTGACGAGTGCATCCCTAAGTCGGCGTTTGACATTCGCCGCCATGGCGAAAACGATCCCGATGCAGTGTTGAAAAAGGTCTTGTATAGATATAGCGCGACGTCGGCGACATGGCAGAATAATGTTATCATAGCAGGTAATTGAGTTTGACAATTCTCTTGTGTTATATTATTGCATTTTTATTCACAATGAAACACAGGAGGATACTACATGCATTTTGGCACTGATACAGTACAGAAAAGGTGTACTGATCCGACAAAATGGAGTAACGGCCAGTTCGCGGTACGGGACATAATGATGCTGCACAAATCAAGCGTTGCCTCCAACGACTGTGGTGAGAAAGGCAGCGTTGGCCAACGGAATGGTCATGTTATGAATCGGTGGTTACGGATTGGCTTGGCTGATTCGTTTCAACCCGGTACAAGGAGTGGGCAAATTTATCAAAGCATGGTTGTTCATAAGAATCACTTGTACTTCATTGACGGTGTTAAATCGATGCTCAACCGCGCCGATTTCGACCAATGTAAAGTGCTCAAGACTGATTGTCTGAGCCCTTGGGAGAAGTATAAGTTGAAAAAGCCAGGTCACATTGTTTCACTAGCCAGTGGTCTCTATTTGTTTGGACCTCAATTGCAAAAGATTACGTTCAGTTCTATTTTGGGAATGCAGCTCACGGAACGGGTACTATTGAATACAACCAGAATATAATCAAGTTACATATACATATTTTATGTAACATATTATATTATATGTAACATACAGTTAACTAGCCATACAGTATGGGCCATCCAGTCTGCTTAATACTGTATGAGAAACCTTGTCTCATCAAAGAAAACTTTTTTCATGCGTCACAAAGGAGAACTTAAAGGATAACAAAGAAACAGTAGTGTTACTAGTAACCTTCAAAGACCATATTACGGAATGGATACGTCGGCAACTTCATGGGCGTGTTTACAGCACAGCAGCGTCCCCACTTCATTGACTGTGGTTCTATCGATCCTAATTACGAATCTGTGTTCTATACGCCAAACGATATTCGTGACACTTGGCAACAATCGTCTGATCACTGTGGGGATGACCAGCTGGCCATAGTTGACTCAGTGACGAAACAACGTCAAATAAAAGGCATACTCAAGCCTGGATCATATTGGATCGGGCTGAATTACGAGAGTGGCGTCTACAAGTGGTCGTCGCGTAATGACCACTATCACGGATGGCTATCGAGCAAAGTGTCGTCGGAAAAAGAGTTTCAGTGTGCTTATGTCGAAGTCAGAGAGTTCAACAGCTTACTGGATAATATGGTTGTTGATCTCACCTGGAAGTGGGGTGATTGTGGCGTTAAACGCGGCATGATTTGTGAAATCCGGCACGATTTGGTCGACTACTCTACGGTACCATGTCCCGACTGTTTCAACCAGAACCAACCATACAATGGATTCATTGAAGAGACCGTTGACGGCCAGCAGTGTTCCATGTGGAGTGCGACCAATCATGACAAAAGTGTTGACAAAATTGGCAATCATCACCGCCGTTGCAAGTATGATATGGGCAAAATGCCATATTGCAAGGTGACACAACACACGACTGATGGGTCGGTTGCGGACGAGGGCTCGTGGATGCGCTCGTTGACCCGCAACATTATCGGCCGTAAACTGTGCAACGTACCTCGATGCGAGGCTTTTGAAGAGAAAGATTTGTTCTCCAAGACGGGTACAGCTTGCCAACTAAAAATAGTTGATTCGTCATTCTCTACGGATCTTTACAAGCAGCACTGGGATGTATGTCGCAAGGTGAGCGGTGATGAGACGCAAGAGTTCAGTAAAGGGATTATCAATTTTTACATTGATGGCGTTTTCTTCATTTTGAATTTAGCTGATCATCCCTTATGCTAATGCTGACATCAGTTCTTATTCGGATCACCCACCAAGTGACTTGTGCAGCGGGAAGCCGAATGGTGCGTTTTGCTGGGTGAACAATTACGATGAATGTCATCCGGCTGTTGAAAAACATGCCTTGTGTGGATATCGAATTGAAAGTACCATCACTCACAACAAAGTATCTAGGCTACAAGTTACCCTCACCGATTGCATAACTCAGTGTCGTGAAGATACGTATCAGATGGGTTGTACTGGCATATCATGGGCAAATATTACACAAACCGGGTATGGTGACTGCTATATGGCGAGTCATGCTAAAGTCTATTCGGTTATAAGTAAGCGGCGATATATTTCATGGTTCAAAGGTAAGCTCAAAATACAACAATTTAAGCAACGTAATCTTAGATGGTCATTGGCCTAGTGTTACCCAATGCAATGCAGAATATCGTAACCATCTAAGTCTGGTCGTCAATGATATCATACAATCTAATCCGAAAAAGAAGCTGTCCCCTTCCACTTTCCGGGGTGGTTTTTGTATTTATGAGGCCCCATCCAAGCGACAAGAAGAATATTATTGTGGGACGGGTACGTACAGGAAGCGCGTACCAAATTCTCAAGTAGACGCCAAGTGGGGCTTGACAGACGACTATTCTGAGCGTGAGTTTATCACAAAGGAACCCTGTCATCCTGCTTTTCTCGGCACTTGGTCCGAGTGGCTTGAAACGGGCCAATGCAGCGTCAATAGTGGAAAGGGTCATCTGATTCGGCAACGACGTTGTCTTTATCCACCATGTAATGGACTAACGACCGATTTGAATTTGGATTTGGAATGCGACAATGGGGAGGAAGCGAACGGTGGACGAATATGCTACCACAACAATGGGGCCACTTTTTCCGGTGACATTAGCGATGCAAACTGCATTGACTGGAGTGATGCGCATCACGCTTATTTAAATAGTGTTTACTACGCTGAGTTAACCGGTGCAAATTGTCGCAACCCAGGTGGCATTCGCAATGCACCGTGGTGTTTTACTGATGACCGCGGCACTTGGAAATACTGTATGAATATTGCCCCATGTCAACGAGCAAACAAGGAGTCCATTGTCGCATTGAAAACTCACTCAATTAGTGACGTTGAAATGTACAACACATTTATGACCAATGAAACGGCTCGATATTTCCCAATTGGTTGTCGTTTCCCGTTTCTTTACCACGGTGTGCAACAATTCAGCTGTGCCCAGCTGCTCGAGAGCGATAAAAACTGGATTTCCGGGCACGGTCTCGGGTCGGACAACGACCCTATCTACATATGTTCTATACTTGGGCAAGCGGCAAGCGTTTCCTCGAGCAACTTCATGGTATGCTCGACTTTAGATGGTGAGTTCAGCACATAATCTTACTGTCGGTAAAATTCTTCTTTGAGGCATCTGGACGGAATGGGACGAGCCAAAAATCTTGTGCAGTTCACAGGGCACTCGGGTTCGACGTCAACGCTACTGCTTACAGGATAGCGGGTCTATTTTTGTTTCCGTTCTTACCTGAAGATAGTACGTTAGATAACGGATTAGAGAACATATAAATAGACTGCGACAGGGCGAATGCACTGGTCACGACAAGGATCTGACGAAGAACGAGACGTGCACACCTCCACTCAATCTTTGGTCCGAGTGGTCCTTAGATGGGTGCACGGTCAAGTGTGGTGGTGGCGTCTGGCGCCATCGTCGTCGTTGCAACGGCCACTGTGAAGGTATGGCGACTAGAACAAGCAAATCCAGTTGTAATACCCATCCCTGTCGGGCAACTGAAAAACTGTGTTCGAAGGAGTGTGATGGTGGTGTTTATATCGTTCGTCACAAATGCCTTGCCAATAGTCATGCTGACTGTAAGGACGAAGAAGTAAAGACCAGCGAAAAGTGTAACACGTTTCGGTGTATGCAGTGCTACGAAACAACGAACGACTTGCGGGCCATCCCCGGCGAAGTCTATCACCGCCATTTCACAACTCAATGTCCGGACACTCCTTGTATCACTCATCATAGTAGGGAATTAGGTTACGAGCCGATTTGCCCCGTGTGTGGCTCCAGTGACAATACGACGCGTGCACCACTGGACCTTACATGCTGTCAAATGCCCCCGTGCTATCATATGAAGTACGTCACACAAAGCGGAAAGTTACTGGCGTCTCAACTGGCAAATATAGATGAAATGGAGAATGTGAAGTACGATGGACTGTGTCAGTTTCCGGTCTCACTTGACAAAGACGGTGTCGTACTCGATTATCACTATTGTGCCGATTATGACCCGTCAACACGGATCCACACAGCGATTAAAACGAAATCACTTGAGCTGATGCGCGACAAGTTCGCCGACTTTGTCACGTACGGTCTCAATACTATTCGAAAAACAATACGTCTATGTCGCAGTGGCTGGTCATACTCGCAACAGTTTGTGTCGGGATTGACGATTGATCATCAGCTGGTTTCATTGACGGAGGAAGAGGACAGGACAAAGAAAACAGGCACTGTCCGCAATGTCTACGCCCAGTGCAATGAGCGGATGCGGGGTACGTGGGGCGAGTGGTCGGTCGACAATCATATCGTCGATAAGTGCTCCAAACAATGCAATGGAGGTCGCGTCCTTCGTTCGCGGATATGTCTTTATCCCCCGTGTGAAAGTGGCTTCGCCTTTGAAGAGACGGAAACGGCGTGCAATACACACGAATGCCCCTCTGATGATGAAAGTGAATGCTTTTATGGCAACGGGTTCATGTATCGGGGCGTCGTTGGGCGACCGAATGCGCTCAACGCGGCGCCCTGTCTCGAGTGGTCAATGATTGCAAATCATTCGAGCGAGGCTTATCCGGGCTGGTCGCTCGATGGCGCGCACTGTCGCAATCCTGATCATCGCGCCGCGCCATACTGTTACACACGCTATGGTGGCGGGTTGATTGAGTGGGAATATTGTGATATTGTTCGTTGCGTCACTGATATTCATGATGTTAGCGTCATTCCAATGTCAACTCTACAAACGCGTCAATGGAAGGATGATGATAAAGACTTAGGGTGGAAGTTTAAAACTGATATTCCACAGTTTGCCAAATTGATCAAATCACATAAGCGAAGACGATTGTCCAGTATGAAGTGGGGCCCGTGGATACTGTCATCTGCAAAATGCAAATGCAATGGTTTCAAGCATTTCGTACGCCAGTGTCACCAAAAAACGTGCGTTGGGCCGGTGGAGCGTGCCTCAAACGAACCATGCGAGGCCGTTTACTGTCATCAATTCGAGCGCGACTCGTGCGTTATCCAGGCCGGTCAGCACGGACAAATGTGGCTATATTATTTTGGCGAGTCAGAAATCGTCCCTTCCAAACGCCCAATCGCGGCCAAAGTCGATCAGCTGCTCCTTGGCCAGGCGTCATGTGTTTGGCGCAATCAACTGGTCCTATCAGGCGGCAGTATGTCAACTGCACCAGCATTAAACAGTGAAATTGTGAAACTGGCGTCAAACAAAGAACGCAAACATATGGGGTTCATGAAAACGCCACGACGCGATCACACAATGAGCAGTGTAGAACTAAACGGCGACGAGGTTATTCTTATTTACGGTGGTTATCGGGCCTTCATTCCAAACCGGGCAGATTCGCGATGGGTTTATGCTGACGATGTGGCGGCTGTTTTTGACGGCAACCAAACTGTTCCGATAAAAACGAAGTTATATGGAGGCCAGTCATCATCAATTAAACGCGCCTGGCACTTGACGGTGAATCACAATGATCAGTTGATCATTTTGAGTGGTGACTGTGGTGATGCATCAAGAACCTGCAAGTACAATGATGTGTGGCTATGCACATTGAGCGAGTCTACGCTAGTCATGAAACGCATTGGTTCAATGTCTCAAATTCCAAATTGGCTTTCGTTTGACGGGTGGCGCTGGAAAAACGAAAAGAAATTTGATAAGTTTTACAGTCATGAAAATCCAAAGGCCAATCCCGCTCGCGATCAACTGATCAGTCACGCTGGGCATGTGCATTATTTTAATGGCGGGCATCGTCCGCCGCATGGCGACAATGGCATATACGAGCTTGACCTGTCAAAGTGTATGGTGAATCACGTTGAATGCCTGAAAATTCACAAGACACCACTAGTACAACGCAAACGTGGCCACTTGCTATCCCTTGGCGTTTCATTATTGGAATGGGATAGTGCCGAAATTGACAACAACAACCCTAAGGCTCTAATACGAAACATATCAAATCCAAGTGAACGAAACCAAGTGATTGATTCAGCGAAATTGAAAGATTACCAATTGGGGCATGTTTTCTTGCGGAGTGGTGTTGACCAAGCCAAAAGGCCACTACGAGTTGCATGTGATACGTACGATAACGAATTCGGCATTTGGACTGAATGGGCACTTGATCGAGAGTACTGCAACGAAGACTGCGAGCGTGCATCCCGTGAGCGACGTCAGTGTACGCGGGAGAAGTGCATTGGAAATCAGGAGACAGTTCGGACGAAGAAAACCAAGTGCGAGTGTCCAATTATTGAGTCGTTCGACATGGTCGACAAACAGTCAGACGAAACCATCTGCGTTGGCCAAATGCACGCTCATAACTTGCACTTCTTTCACTTTGACCAGAAACCCCGACAGTTACTTCATTTTGAGCCGCACCCGAAACTGGCCGGCAACGTCGCTCTCGTTTATCACAATCATTTTTGCACATCCGGTGGATGGGATGGGCAATGGATGCGAAAAGAAGTTCGCTGCTTGAGTGAAGTAGGTTTGTGGGAGCAGAAAGGTGAGCTGACAATTCAACGCCGCGATCACATGGCCATTACAAGTCCATTCAATGGTGATATGCTCTTCTGTGGCGGTTACTACAAACGTGACAAGAGTGTGTGGACATTATTTTACGACGACAATTACGCCGTATGCGAAACATTTAGTCTGGAAAGCAAAAGGGCGAAGCCAATTTCGAAACAGTTGAAATTTCGCGTTCACAAGGAAACATACAACTTCAACCGGGCCCAGCCCGTCTATACTAAAACTCGTCTTGGCGTCTTGATGACCGGCGGTGCACTTCGTGATAGTAGAGACGGTGGCATTTGGTTGCTGCGTGATGAGGGTGACAACAAAACGGTCGTTGAAGTTGGTTGTTTAAGACACATTTTGAGTACTAGGGGCGTTTACTCGGATCATGAGTGGAAATCGCCATACAAACTAGGCCACGTTGACTATCGTCCAAACGATCAGCTCTTTGTTCACGGCGAAAAAGTCTTCTACTTTTACTCAAGCAACTCACGCTTGTACCATTTTGATTTGTTTGATTGTATCCACTTCGGTGTTACGCCGAAGTGTTTGAAAGTCTTGGAGACGAATATACCCACGCATAAGCGCGGATTCTTTATCGACTTGCGTGGGCAACTGAAGGAATGGTCTCTTGCAAAAGGAAAACCAATGGTCAGTAGTGCACGTGGACCAGACTTGCGTCATATGCACTCTTCAAATTCAAAGCAGCCACTTGTTGCAGGCTGTAACAGCGTTGTCTATGGTCTGTGGTCAGAGTGGACTTTCGATCGCGAAGTGTGCGACCGCAATTGTCATCTTGACGAAGTCTGGCGGCGTCATCGGAATGCAACGGTGTGCAACGACAACATGAAAGTGATCCCCAACACAGGCCTATGTCGTGAGTCACGCGACAAGTCTGGTGGCACCAAGTGCACATGTCATCACTTTGACAATGCGATGCCAACGGCGCGACTTGATGGTTACTGCATTATTCAAGTGGGCGGTCAAAACGAAAAAAGCCAATGGCGCGACTCAGCCCACTTGCTCAGTTTTAAAGACGAGCGCACGTTGCAGCTGAAGCAGGTCTTGTCGTCATACCCGACCAGCTCGTTTCTACGCTACAAGAAGAAGTGGATCACGGGCAATTTGAACGGGGCGGCAAGTCTGGTCTACAAGAACGAGGTGTACATTTCAGGTGGAAGCCACTCAACATGGGACTATCCGCAGCATAATCTCTGGCGGTTGCGTGAGAACAAGTGGTCAATTGTCGCTGACATGGCCTCGTCACGACGAAATCATGTGATGGCTGTTAACCCCTTTGGATCGGGTTTGTTAGTCTGCGGTGGGTATAGTTTCAGGAAGCGAAAGTGGTTCTTTTTACACGAATGGAATGAAGCGAAGAACAACTTCGATTCTGTGTGCGAAATTTGGCCTGGTGGTAATGCGCGACAATGGAATCCGATTGGTGATCAGCTCGAGAAGAATTTGCATGGTCAAGAGATCGAAACCATCAGCCGAGCGCAAGCATTAGCGACTACGCTTCACTGGTCAACAAATCAAATGATCATGGTAAGTGGTGATGTCGATGACAGAGGCGATGATGATATTCTTATGTTTCATGCAGTCAATGGCAAAAAACACGTGACACGTCTTGACTCGTTCAAGCGATTGTCACCAGAGTGGAAAACGTGGCGCGCCAATGACAAGGAAGGGGTGCCATTTTTTGGAGCGAGGAAACATACAGGCGGATACAATGACTTTAGTCACAATGAAAAACGTGATCAAATGTTCACTTTCAAAGATCGTGTCTATTATGTCAACCACCCATCGTCTCCATCGCCCATAAAGTACCATATTTGGGAGTTGAACTTGGACGATTGTTTTGCTGGGTCAATCCCATCATACGCATGTGTTAAACTTCACAAAACCGGCATTGCCCGTCGGCCTCGTGGCATTATGTTCTCTCTGGGCACGATTTTGTTCGAGTGGAGCCCCACGCCACACAACAAAACCATTTCACAGTTGAACCAGTCTAAACAACTTAAAAGGAACACACGCATCCGGTTAGATGGCTCTTTGAGTAATTGGCGAATCACGTTTTCCGGTGCGGATCGGCTTAGCCACCCGATGGTGATTAAATGCAATGGTGGATTCGGTCCGATTGACGACTTTCACTCGTTTGAGCGTTTTAATTGGCCCAAATATAAACGCGGTTTTTCCTGGCCATATCAGACGACGAGTGACATTGACCGTATTCAATGTCAGTTTCCTTTTTACTTGCCACATCAAAAAGAGTTCGGCGATCATGGGTCTAAGTGGCACGAGAGTTGTGTGTGGATGGAAATGAAGGGCAAACAATATTCACCAGTTTGTCGAACCGATCCCCACGATGACGCCGATGATGAGGTGAAGGCCAAGTTAATGCCATGTGTGATTGATGAAGTTGGTACGTGGAGTTCGTGGAGTGAATATCAGTGCCAGCGACAGTGCAATGCACAACCGAATCAATGGATCCGTAACCGACATTGTCGCCTAGCTCCATGTGAAGGCAAAACGACCGAAGCCAAGGCGGCATGTCCCGAAAAATACCAACAACCATGCCAAACGTGCTTGGATCTAACCCATAACGGACGTAACTACGTTGGCACAATTAAGCGTGATTATGAGGGACGCACTTGTCTGCCCTGGTCATCTCATCGTATAGGATACAAGTATGGATACAAATTAAACGATAGCCAGTGCCGTAATTTACATCTGAATGCACCCGTCATTGCTTGCTTGACAATGAACTTGAAGAAAGAAGTTAGTTTAACGCCATGCAACGTTGAAACATGTGGATCTGGTTCTAATGACGTTTATGCTTATTTTGACTTGATGAAACAAGCACCGCGCAAGTGCATATTCCCATTTGTATGGCGTGGAAAATATTTCCACGCGTGTAGCGAGATACAAAACAATCCTGACCAATGTTTTACCGGTCGAAAGCAAAACGGCATTCGCCATTATGATGCGGGTTTTAATTGTAATATTGTTGGCCTTTTAATAATTTGTTTTCAAATCCGCTTTCGTAGATACCTGTTTGGGATCATTTAAGGGCGTGTGGGGTAAGTGGACTCTCGCATCATGCTCGGTGAAATGTGGTGGTGGGGATCGAATGGAGAATCGCTTCTGCCGTTTCCCGCCGTGCTATACTGACGAAGGCGTGGAAAGTGAACGAGAAGTGAGGTCGACGGGCATCAAATGCAATACATATCCATGCGTTCAAACAAGCAACTCAACAGTTGATATTGACGTCGTGTACGCTAATGCTGGCGACATCACTGCCGAATTAAGCGTTCCGTGTACTTTTCCTTTCAAGTACAAAGGCGAAGAGTTTGACACTTGTATTTCAACACCATCACCTCAATATCGTCACGGTGCGTTACAGACGGGATCACGTCAATGGTGCGGTCTTACGCCGAACCTTGATCTGACTGATGCGAATCGCCGACAATGGGGCGTCTGTGCCGCTGATCAAATCGGAACATGGTCGACATGGGCCACTGAAGGTTGTTCACAGTTCTGTCGACTGAGTCAGTCACGGCGCTGTCTTGTCGAGCCATGCAATGGCGAGAAGATCAAATCAAATGAGCCATGCTCAACAGGCGAGTGTGAGCAGCCCCAGTGGGGCGAGTGGGCGCCATGGTCTTGTGAGTGTGATGGAACGCGAAAACGAGAGAGGAAATGTGATGGCGGTCAGTTCAAGTTGAGTTGCTTAGGGCCGCCCGTGCATAGTGAAAAAGTAGATGGTGAAAATGTTGAGTCGTGTGATATGAGCAAAATCGACAAGTGCAGCCCTGATCAGCTCAAAAGTTATCTCGACTTTGGCAATGAGCTAAGGGCAATGTATGGTAATTGGACGACCGGAATCGACACAGACATTGTGACCTTATTGTCGAGCAATTACGATAAATGGATAACGCGAATTCAAAGCAAGAAAAAGTGGGACCGAATATACGAAATTTGGCGCGAGCGGTATGATATGTACAGTGAAGACGCTGGGGCAGTGATGTACGTTGGTTTTGGTCTGATCGGGTTGGTTGCGTTTGGGCAAGTGTGGCAATGGTGGCAGCTGAGGCGACTTATGATGGATGTATCAATGCCCACCGACTATCGGTATTCTGATTTGGAGAGTGAAAGTGAGTGAATGCAGTGGCTCCGGTGCAGTGTGCTCAAAGTCTAAACATATTGACCTTTTAGGAATGAACACTGATTTTTAAGGCAATAAACTCCAACAGGGCCAAAATAAAGCGATTTGTTATTTAGTGTGTGTGCTTATGGTTAGGGTTAGTTGTTGCGGTTGCTCTCGTGAAATACCATTTAATCTATTCCGCTTCATGATGACCTTCAATGCGAGTATAAAGGCAACATACCAACGAGGTTCCAATCATCACAACTACTTGATTTGAGTCTGTAGAAGAAAAACAAATCTTGTTCTAAAACCCCCTTTTAAAAACTTAAAAATGAAATTCGGTGCAGCTTTTTTGATCAGTCTGGCTACTGCCCAGGATTATGGACTCGACGGTGCCGATGTCAACACCGCCGCCTTCGATAGTGACTACAACTATGACGGTAAGTAACTAATGGACAGTTTATTTAGGCGAACGAAATAGCAAGAGATTTAAACTGTTAGATTAATTGCCAACTGACAATTAACTAAATCGAACTTCTATTTCCTCGCCCCACCCCAAGGTCCAGTTTTTTATATCGACATTTTACTAATCAGAGGCTCGTCTCCGTCCAGCAAAAGAAACACCAGAGTCGTCAATCACATTGGATGATTTGAGCTCGTTGCTGGCCGATTACTACGGCTCTGAGACTGACTACTCAATCGATGACTACAACAGCGCATTGGACGAGTTGCAATCTCAACTGGGCACCACTGCCGCCGCCTTCACCACTGAGGCCTTTGACTTTGGCGGTGATGATGATGCCGGCCGTCCCGATGCCGACTACGATGGCACCAGTGGCCAAGGAGATGAGGGAAAATTATTCCAAAATTTCAATTCTGCTGGCAATCTTGAGGCCCAAAACCTTATCTTGAACTCCCAGACCTTTTGCTGGGTTTGTGATGCCAGCGGTGCCGATTCAGCCACCACACTGGCCGCTTGCGTCAGCGGTGGCGCAAGTACTAACTGTCTCAACCAGGGCGAGGGTGACTACTGCCAAGTCCAGATTCGTGAAGTCAACGGCGTCATCCGTCAGATTCAATCGCGTTGTGCTCAGGCCGACACGTGCGACTCAATTGACAACTTCCGCGATACCACCGCCGCCATGCCAACGCGCAACGATCGCTGTGTCCCCCAGACGTGGCTCGGGCGCAACTGGGGAAATACACGCCGCATGGCCGGTCGCGAGTCGATTTGCTCGATTTGCCATTACACCGCCACCGCCTATGGCAGTGACCCAACGGCTACCCTCGATAATGGCACCGAGTACCCGAAATTGCTGATTGATGGATCCGACATTAAAATCACCGGATCAACTGCTGCCAAGACGAAGACAATCACAAGCGCTGATTTCGACCAAGAGTGGGGATCACAGACCAACAACGTTTTGGATACTGTCAACTAATGCGTTTTCATTGCGACGATTTCTTCTTCTCGGTGTTCCTCGCATCTTCTGTCCTAGAATGACTTCATATTTCCTTTGTAAAGCTAACAAAAACCTAACTGATCTTTTGAATAAAAAAAGCTGAAATATAAAAATGTCTTTTTCACTACTCCAAGAACAACGCTAAAACCACAAATGCATCAAACGTTAAGCGACAAGACTGGCATTTACTCAGCTAATTGCGATTTCACGAGGAACATCATAATCAGTTTAAAACGGTTGATTTACAAATAAAAAACTTTATTTGAACACAATGTCGGTAGAAAAGCGTGATTAAATACAATACAGAAGTGTGTGAAATTGAGAAGTGAAGTACAGAAAGTCAAGTATTTATGTTTGAAAAAATGAGATAACTGCTGGTTTAAAAATTATTTAGGTAAAATAAACGGTAAAAATCTAATTTTGACTGGTCAAAACCGTCTTCTGCGCCTTATCAAGCATTTTGATTAAGTCGGCCGGATCCTTTTGAATTGCCTTGATCCGGGCGCGCATCGAGCGG
>SCLD01145445.1:0-22661 GCA_004367895.1 Oikopleura longicauda
CTATGCAGATCATCAAAATCATACTCGGACAATACTTACTTTTTCGTTGTAAAACTAATTTGTTGTCAGCTGTTGATAAAACAAGCGAATCGTCAAATGCCAAGTGAATATATTTCCCCTTTTGTGTAAAATATTGACCTTTTAATAGATTTTATCGTTTACATTAATCTCAATTAATCAATTATGAATAATAATATTTGTATTTCACAAATTGAAAAATTTAACCAAATTCATTTTAGACTATTTCAAACATGTATTCATCACAGTCATTTTATGAAGGGGTTGTGTTTTGTGTCGCTCAAATGAATTCAGAGAACAAAATGGTTAATGGATACGATGACCGCTACAAATTGGCATTCAGATATGCAAGAGCAACTCAAATTATTCTCTGGTCACTGGCATGGGATGAAGGAGATAGGTCATCAAGGAATTTCGAATATCTTAAGGGATTCGGTGCATGCCAAGAGTTGGAAGGACCACAGGTTCAATTCATATTAGATCTTCTACTGCGGTAGAACTCCAACTTTATCCAACCATGAAGACTCTAGATACGGTTTACCGAAATAAAATATTTTTGTACTGGTGATTCATTAAATTGAGAAATAAAACGCCCACGCACGAAAATATTTTATTTTATTTTACTGCCATAATTCCTATTCTATATAAAAATTATGTATAATTATTAACATAATTATGCTCTGGTGTTATTTCTAAAGTTTATAATTACCTGAGAGTACTCTCAATTTTAATCATAAAATAATATTGAGTTTTACCAAGTATTACTTGATAAACACAATATTTCAGCTCACGGAGCTTTTTCACACTATCGTAAGAGTATTACTCTGTACGTAAGTGAAGGTATGAAAGCGTATTACGTTGTTCGGACCCTTACCCTACTGATTCACGAATTTCCTTAGGGATAATTTCCTGAGTTACACTCAAATGGTATTGGACACTATTAGTGGGTCAATAAATGTTTGAGAACAGACCTCACCGACGTGAGGGATTACATCGAAAAATACGAACTTTTCAAGTACGTAATTTTCAAAAATTCCGGCCAAAATTCAAATTGGCGCATTTCTTTCCTGAGTAAAACTCAAGTTTCGTACAAGTCTGCACCCCTATCCATCCCTGGTCTTCGACCAACTCATAAATAAACATCGTTAATAATTATGAAAGGGTTGAGAATTCTAGAACACGATAATTTTTCAAAATCATGAAAATTGGCGAAATTTTCACGATGGCGAAAGTTTCGATTCTAAAATGTTCTAGATTGCCACTCGAAAACGGAAAAAATCGGAAAAGTGATTTTCAGTCACGAAAAAATCAAAGTGGAGTAAACTTCACTTTGAATAAAAGGTAAAAGAAAAAGAATTAAAAATTAATTTTTTCAAAATTTTTCTTTAACTTAGACACTAGTCCAGGGTATAACCCTATAACTTTAGATGACAGAGACGGCCTCACGAGAGAATCCGCCCTATGGAGAAAATTTTGCAGCTGATCTGCGGAAATATCACCTGGCGCAAGTTATTGCGGACAGGTATGAAAAAGATCCCCAGAAACTGGGAGAACATTATAACATCAACTTCACTCCGGCGCCACCAAAAGAGACGGGGGGGGAAGATCCAGCTAAAAACTCGGTAGTGATAATCCTATCACATAAACCGGAGTATAAAGCGCCGAATTTCGGCAATTTATTAATCCCGGAAGACCAAAAAGGTTAGTAATTCTATCTGATTATCAGGAGGACCCGAATAACCCTTTATATAGACTGGACTCAACCCTTTGACCTTCAATATTTGGCAACCACCTGGATACAGGTAGAACTCACTATTGAGTACCTCCAGACACGGGATGGCGACTCAGAGCACAACCTCCAGTGGAATCTCCTGGTAAAACCAGATGCGACAGTTGACAGAATGGTGTATCAAGTGGCAGCGTCCTTGAAGAGTATGACTAACAAAACGATTTCGAAAAACTTCAATTCGTTTGCGTTGGCCATCTCGGACAACAGACCGAATAAATCGGAAAAGTAAGTACCTCCAGTGACTGGAATTCTTTTGAATAAGAAAATGTAATAAGACAATTTCCTTTATAACTGTAATATTAAGGGCGAAAGATAAAATTTTCGCTTATCAAGATCATTCGACCGCCGGTGAACTGGCAGATATTGGCCTAAAAGCGATTCAACAAAACAATCGCTTAGTCACCAGACTGGCAGATAAAGACCGTCTCCGGATTATCCGGGAAATGAAGCTACAAAAAGTCCAACATGTGGCCAATATGGCTGGAATGGAAAGTTTTGATGCAGCTGATCGAAATCGTCTGCCCAGACCTCACCACACGGGACAGGCTTTTATCAATCAAGGAGCCTCAATAGAGGCATCTACCGACGACAAAGTCACCATCGATTGGCACACACCAATCAAAATGAGACTGGTACTACTACCAGATAATATCACGTAAGTTACTTACAGAGTTTACGTTATTAAGGTGCAAAATCATGTAAAAATCATAAATTACATTATTTTATCTTTAAGAATGGTGGAGCATGACTTTAAAGTGTCAACGACGGGTGCCTCTAACCAAACTTCGATGATCAAGGCACCGTTATTGTCGAAAATGCCAGCTGATGCTGAACATCGTTTCGGAGCGTCGCTCCAGTTGATCGAAAATTTTCGATACAGACTGACTCATACGATTCGGAACGAACAAATCGTCAGGGCAAAATGGGAAATTGAGTGGCAAACTCAGGAACAATCACAAAAGGCGAACGCCTTTTTATACGAACTTTTGGGTAACAAGGTTAGTTTTTTGTAAAAACCAAAATTAGATAAAATCAAAACTGAATGTTTTAGGAAATCATCCAAAATATCATGACCCGCACGGAGATAAGACCAATTCCGGCGCAATGGAGTCATTTATTCAAAATTTTGCTAAGCAAAGGGGCTTTTCAAGGCTACATCCAAATCGCCTACGCAATGGCGTTTTGGAGAATGGCCACGACATTTACCGTAATAAGTGTCAAGGAAAGTACTAAGATGGCGAAGCAAGCAGCTACGATGACAGTGGTATACCACAGTTTGGTATACATGGTGGTACTGAAACTGTTATCTATGGAGGAATCCATGTTCACCACATCCTTTGCCACGAAATTAGCAGCGGCAAAGACAGAATCCCAACTGGAACAGTTAGTAGATGAAATCATGGAAACCCAACTACCGTCCCCAATTCTAAAACACTGGGACATTCCGAATCTGGAAGATATGGAGCTGGAAGTGTTACACCTTTCCACATATTGGAAAGATAACAAAAAGGTGAATTTCTTTTGTTAAAACAAAGGGGCTAAGGGAAAAGGGAAAAATAAATTTTCCGTAAAAAGAAAATTTTCCCTTCTCTTCAAATTATCTATAAAACATTTCTTAGGCTGACTTTCATGCAAAATCCCTACTAACACTATACAATTTCATGGTGGAAGTCAAGGATGATCCGGAAGTACTGGAATTTATGTATCGGCTTTTAGCCGGGATCATCTTTTCAGTGGCCAACACAGCGACGTTGTCACTAAATTTCTACCCGATTTTGGGTGAATTAGGCTCAGTGTCTAAAAGGCTGGCCAAGATCTGCAAATGGAGCCCAAAATTGTACCAGATCATCAAGGAAGGGGCTCAACCTACCACACAAAAATGGAATCAACCAGAAGAAATTCTCGACTGGTTGTCATCAGTGGATGATCCCGAAATTGGAGGCAACCTCCGTTTATTTGTGCATCAATTTGTTCCCGTTCCAGGGAACATTTATGATAAAACGGTTCGCACCGAGGAAAGGTAAAATCAACTTTAATAAACCTAGGATATTCCTAAAAATACAATATTTTATGTTAAATAAAAAATTCGTTCAGACATTTCATGGACAATGTCATTCGAGCCAAAGACGCAGAAATATTTGCGGAGGTGGCTTGCCTGAAGACCTTACAGGACACAGCGTTAGCGTGTTTGGCGGAACCGGATGATCTGTATCCGGACTCGGACGAGGAAGATACTTTAGCGATGCTAAGTAAAAAAGACAAAATCAAAAGGGCTGCGAATAAGAACAATGCAGTCCGAGTAGCAACCAGCCAAGAAAGTGTTCAGTCATATGAAGACTTCAAAGCTGGTAAACATTTTGTCAACCCGCTCAATGTACGTCACGTGAACAATGTCCCGTTCACACATCTCTTGAGAGCCAATACGAAAGTCTGTTGTTACTTTCAAGAAATGACTGGGTAAGTTAATGAATTATGTATCCTTGGTATAACCAAAAAATGACAAATATAAAACCAACCTATATAATCTCGGGATACCCGAATAATCATGAATACCTTTAGAAATTTCTGTGAAAATGCGTCATTGGATGGCCAGCTGTTTTGTGCTGAGCATATGTCACATGCCAACAGTCGAATGATGAAAACTTTGAACGATCTAGGTTCAAAAATCGATTGGGAAACCCAAGGATATCATGTAGCAGAGGGTATATTGAGAAGGGCCATGAAACCGGGCGAAGCCCGAAAATTTTACCAATACTGTCCCAGTATTGAAGGAGCGTTACCGGCCTGGTTGGAGAGTGTTGAAAGTCTCACCAGATGGATGAAAGCCTGTTTTGAGGTCTATGAACACCCGGACCGAAACAGTGCTTCCCGATTTCCCGTAGAGATTCTACAGAATGCATTCCCAGAAATTGTGGATATCGAAAACCATACATACTATCATGGATTTTGGTCAACTTATGACTCAATCCGTGCGTATGGATTTGATAAGAAGCAACCATGGGAACGAAATGTGCCAGCACTTCTTCATCAGCTGGGAGCTCTTCAGCAATGGATGCCATATCATCAGGCAGTCAATGCTGAAGTATTTCAAGAGGGTGAAAAATACAATTGGGTGCCAGGGGTGGACAATCACACCTACGCAAAAGATTTGTTTCAAATCGACCCAAAAGAACCCATGCCTACGTCACCAGCCCTTAGGTTACGATCTGACCTGGACGGTACTTGTACCCCATCCTTTGAAGGACTTCAAGGAGTAAAACCCAAGGTAAGTTATCTCAGCTGAAAAATTCGAATAATTCGAGGAAAAAATTACTATACTAAATGACTTATTAAGGATATCATGAATCCTGAATTTTCGGATGCTAATGCATCTATTTACCAAAGAAAATTCAAATCAGTGTACAATGCACCGACAATGGGCGAATTTAACAATGGTAAAGTTAGTTCGTACATTGAACCTGATCCAACCATCGAAACAAGGTTCAAGAAAGGTGTCATTTATATGTACACTGAAACCAGGATGAAACGCGGTAATCACCGCAGAGCCAATCACATGGGCACCAAATGGGACACTCGGAATGATTCCGGTTTAGTTGCGAAAAATCAACAAAAATACACCCTGGGGCCTATAATCACCAATGGTGATGAAAAACGAGAAGTTGCCACCATCGATGAATTGAACCTCGTCGACGAAGACGGAAACTCAATTACCCAAGAATATCTTGAGAATCATCTGGCCTATCTCAACGGCACCAAGCAAATTGGTGGTATTTTTTCATCCCAAACCCACATGCACAAGATCAAGCAGGGTCAAAAAACCGTTGAAAAGACACGACGAAAGTTCGAAGCTAGCAATACGGAAATGCCAGTTTCGGAGTATGAGTTGAAACAACGGAGAGTGATAATGGATTCCATTGACAAGCAAATGTTGCAGGTAAAAATACACAATATATTATAAACCTAGGATATTCCTAAGATAAAATTTGTATCAAATCAGATGGATCTAAAAAGATCAATCTTTTCTAAAAACATTATTAAGTCAATTATGTTGGTCAATGAAATGGCTAAACTAGATGTTCTGGTGATATTCATCGCTTCCGGCACTGGTATTTTCAACTGTGATGCTCGAAGACTCACAGGTTTCTACACGAATCTACCAGCTCAACTTTTTGATCCGGAATACAAGTTTTTTGAGCCGTTTCAAAAACATTACGATCTGTTACGATTCGGCACCAGAATAGTTTCTTACGCAGATTTTCTGCAGGATGATGTCCCGTTGATGTTCTTCACAGCCAAATGCTTGAATGGTCGCAGCGGCATGATAACCCCAGTCGACTCTTCATTACGTTCAAACGTAGGAACATCAAAACAAAGAGGGTTACATGCAATGAAATCAGCACTGGACATCGTCGGAAACGTACTAGATTTAATTGCCATTCACAAAGATGATCGTGAACCAGTCAGTAATTATCTCTGTGCGACTGAGGGTAACCCTCGATTATTAGCGGGTACTACTCATTTGGGGAACCTGATCCCGAATTCTTCGGATAAAAGAGCCTATTGGCCAAATGGTGAACCAATCAAAAATTCGCGAACAGGGCTTCAAGAAACCTGGTTGGCGAATGCACCGAAGTTGTACCAGCCACTTCGAGAAGATCTCAAATGCATGATTAGGAAAACTTTCGATTCATTGCAAGTGGCAAGACGATCGGAAATGCCTGTTAAGATCATGAGGTATCCTCAAGAAGAAGGTGAGTTCAAAGCCAACATGCAAAATGCACGTATCAAATGGCTCATGGACAGCTTGAAACACACCAAGGCCAGTGCTAGAGAGCTGGCGGTGGCCGAATTGGAATATTTTTTCCAACCGGACAAAGAACTGCTCGATGAGCAAGATCCACTGGGCTCTTACTAAGGTAAATCTTTATACATAATGAATGTCTTTTTTAAGCCAGAAAAGAACGCCCATAACAATATAATTTAGTTGCTTGAACAACTGGAATCAACTGAAACTGAAGAACCGATCACCACCAGTGCCGAGGAGGTTCGGGTTCAGTACCATCGGTACTACACCCAAATGAGCGAAAAGCTCATCAAAGAAATCCCGATGGCAACCATCGAAAAAAGTCGTTATTCGACTGGTGACAAGCTAGATCTGCTACCAACCAATCAGAGACCGCCAGCTAGAGGATGGGCAGCAGTCAATGCTTGGCGATTTGCCAATATTGCCACTCGAATCGGGACAAAAGGAGTTTACTCCGAAGTAGAAGAAGAACTGGAAGCACGGAAGGAACGTGATATGGTCCATCCGTCTTTCAAATACGGACGGTCGGTCAACCGACAGGCTCAACTGGACTCGGACCAGCTAGAAGAGGCTAAAAGAACCCAAATTCGGACAGCCAGAGCCATTCGAGATGAATCTACCTACGGAGAATCATCCATTTATTCAGGAACAGATTAGAATTCTTTGACTAAGTCAAGTTAAAATGCATTTTCCAGATAAAAAACATCATAATAATCTGATAAAAGCGCTCACGGGCCTGAAAGAATGGACGGAACAAGCTGGACCGGACATACCTTCGGAGGAATCGTCACCGAACTCATCGGGTTCAACAGTAGTCCTGGACAAAGTCCAAAAAGAAAAGATCACTTCAAATGTGAACGTTTTGGCGGACACAGGAAGTCAATGGTCGGACCTGACGGTGAAAACAGGACCATCGATGGCAACGACGGCGAATACACTGCCGTCTACGGTGGGAAATTCAACCACACCGTTAAGAACTCGAATTGCCCTCGGCTTAGCCGAAAAAAGAAAAAATAAAGTCGATTTAAATGCCAAATTGGAATCCAATTTGGTTATTGACGATGACAAATCGACAAATTCTGTCCGGGCATCTTTGAAAGCTCGATCGGAAGCGACAACGGCGGAGTCTACGATACCTGAATCTACTTTGATTCAATCGGATCATGCCACCGAGCTTCTCAACGAAGCTGTCCTTATGGACCGAACCTTGGATGAAATCCAGTGTGCCCAAAGAAAACGGCCAAAAAATCTATGTCTAGGTAAATTGACTTCGATGAATTGATATCTCAAGACCTAAAATAACTTATGTGTTTTAGGTGGTTACTTTCCGAGTTTCGGAGGAGTTATCTGTCCACCCATGTGGGGCACAAGGATATTTCCACTAGCGGCAGCACAAGAAAAACTGCACTTCGTGGTTGCCACGGAAGGTCAACTAGATCGTTTTGATGGAGAAGCAGATCCTAACTACTTAGAAGACATCAAAAGGATGATGAAGAAAACTTTTGATGCCTGGGATGTCCGACCCGGACACGAAGATTTTCTTCAGTACTGTTCGGAAGACATAGCTCAAGATTTTGTGTCCAAATTTCCGTTCACGATCACACGATTTGGAGCACGGTGCTATGCGGATAATTTACCGCGTGGACCAAATTACTTTAGAGGTACTCTAGGACAAGCGTCAAAGGATCAACCACAAATCAAGAAATATCAGGGTGGAAGTACAGTGGGACCTAATGCCCGAACACGACCAATAAGGGATCCACAAACGGCACCAGAAGATCTGAGACGAACTCAGGTACTTATTTTTATCTAAAAAACTAGTAAAAATTCCTAGGTCTAACCTAAAATTCATATGTAAACACGTTATTTAAGTTGGCAGCAGAGAGCCAACGGGCTGGTCAATCTATCAGAGACCCACTCAGATACAAACCCGACGTGGTACGTCAAGTTGAAATTTTCAACAAGGCAGTCGAACACTTTAGAGAAGTGGGACATCGATGGCCTACATCATCAATTCAAGGTGGACGCTTGACAATTCTACCCACGATGCAATCGTATATGCAGTTCGAAAATTGGATGTTGCACACGCAAGAACAATATGAACATATGACACTGCTTCCAGCACGATCGTAAGTGATTTAACATAATGCTAAGAAATAGAATTCGAGGTTCCCTCGGTGATCATAATAACTTATATTTCATTCAGACATTGTTTTGTGCATCCAAAATGGTTCAATACTGAATACGAACTATCAAAATGCCCCGTCGTGCAACGACAGAAAATAAATACCTATCTCTCAAATTTCTTAGAGGTAGGTCGAATTATGAAGCTGAAAGAGCCATTGACCAGATGGTGTCAGAAGGTCAATGTGAAATCTTTTCAAATTCCAAGAGGAGATGTCACCAGAATCAACTCGTGGCCAATTTTCATCGCCACACTCTTGGATGCGGCACAAAAAATCGCCGAAAACTAAAACCTGCCCGGTGATAATCACCAGAATCTCTAAAATTTTGCTTGTAATTTACTGTAAAATTACAAAAATTGACATTCCAAGCTGCAAAATCAAATAATAAAAGTAAAACATTCCAAAATTCTTGTCTTTTTATGGAGGTTAAGTGAGTAGGCATGAGTCAGCATTAGATTATATAATGAAAAATATTCCAAATTGTGTCTTTTTTCCATTATATGGAGGTTAAGTGAGTAAGCATGAGTCAGCATTATGTTATATAATCGGAGGACCTCAAAAAGATGTTACATAATCGGAGACAGACTTAAATGCGGACAGACAAGTCTGGCCAGCAGAGGAGCCTGTGTGAGGGTCTTAACCAATCACAAAGCTTCAACCTTGGGTTAACCCAAAAAATTTCTATCTTCTATAAAAAAGAAGAGGCGGGTCACATGATTGAAATTTCAGTTTAGGCTCAAAGTAAAATTTTACAGATCAGTATTAAAAAAGCATGGCGGAACCAGAGATGCCAGAATTACCGGCGACAATCCCACATCAGAGATCAAGCAACTTTTCCGATGTCACCAAAATCGGAAATAAGTGCGTTGACCAGCTGAAAAAAGCGACCGACCAAGGGCCGGAGAAGATCGTCGAGATTATCCGACAAACTTTGCCGGAGCTCTTAGCATCGGTTATAGAAGTTACCTTCGAGAAATCGAAATTATGGAGTGTTATCGATCGAGATGAAAATCTCAGTTTCTACCGAGAACTAAAAATTGAGTCCTGGATCAGTCCCGGGGACCTCAATGAGGACGAATTACGACAAGCTACGGTAAGTACAAATCTGGATAATCCAGGGTTAATAAGATAATCAAGTATAAACTAAGTAGACTTTTAAGATTGAAAGCTCCCTTGAAACTATTATCAAAACGACTGACATTTGCAAGAAAGAAATTGCAAAATGTAAATCGTCACTCCGTGAGGTCGCAAAACGAGGACCTTCTACGAATCATTCGTGTGACGATTTTCAACGCAAGGCCCGTAATACCCTGAACTTCGTTCAAGAAAACATGTCCAAGCTGGAAACCCTTATGCAAGGGAATAGGGACACCTGCCCACCTGACATTGGTAAGCACAAAATTCACGATTATAATCATGAAAAAGGGCAATCAGTTAATTACTGAGGATACCTCAAGAAAATAAAATTTTAGGCTTAATATTAAAACTTTATTTTAGGGAAAATGACTTTCTTTCAATTTCTGGAGAGTAACAGAGGTGCTCAGCTGAGTGAAATCCTAATGTTAGGAGGTCAACCTAACCCAGCTCAATGGGAACATCATGAGCAAAAATGGCTTCAAGCTAAGCAGGAGTGGGATGATAAAGAGAAGATTCTGCCTACAACACCTGACTTTCATACTCGGATGATGTGGAAATCTAAGGCGTTTATGACAGAATATTGGATGATAGTCAATAAACTAACGGTTAATCCGTTTGTTTTAACCCAAGAGCAACTCTTATGGACCCTACAAAACCTCTGTCAATTACTTTTCGACATGAAATTGGTAGCAAAAGAAGATTTGAAACTTAAAAAGACGACAATGAACTTCCTCCAGAAACTGGCATTAATACCGGATCAGATCCTTGACTCAGCGGGAGACTGGGAGAAGATTCAAAAAGCTATCAAAATGATGCTGCCAAACACATCAAAATGTTGGCTTTTTACCAATGTCCGGAAACAAGACTGGACAATCTTGCAACCAGAAAAACTTCCTGCGTTACACGCAAGCGATACGATTCCAATTCCAAAGTTCAGATTCATCCCCGAACATTACAGGTATGTACAAAAAAGCTTTTTATCATAAAAACAATCTAAAAATTGAATTAAGAGCAAAATTGATCCCGACGGTTAAAAAAGTTGGATCAAAATTGAAAAATGGAAAACCTAAAAAATCGGGCAAGAAAGTGGAGGTTCCCTCCGATGTTGACTCAGATGAAATGGAACCGGTAAATAATTCTCAGAAATGGAATAAATTCTGTTCTAAAAATAATTTTAAGTCCACACCGAAAGCGTCGAAACGCTCAAGACAAGACAGCACAGCTGATTCAGAGCCAGAACAGGAATTTATCCAGGTCAATACGGACAGCGAACGAGGGTCTCCGGAGGTGACGGACAATGAATCACCGAGTGAAACAGACTCTGATTAAAAAACCGCATTTAAAATGCAGAATAATGTTCGAACGAATTTGAAGAACTCTTCAAATAAAGAATGGCTACAACTTAAAACTGAAAAATTGTTTCAGACTGAATGTTGCATTGAAATCGGAATCTGACAACGCAAAAAATCAAACTGTGCTACGAAAACAGATAAGTCTTTGTCGCAAAGGGCCATGGGAAAGTCGGGACCACGGAAAAAATTTCCAGAAAAATTAACGGACTGGGACTGGCGTAGGTGGCAAAAATTTTCAGATGACGCACGTAAACTAGACACAGCACTAGCTTGTTGTGACTGTAATCTTAGAGGTTGGTATCTGCAGTGTGACTGCGAAAAAAGCGATGAACAGCAATGGTTAAATGACTTTTTATATGTCAGAAAATTTCAACCACCCTGTATCAGAGCGGTTAATAAGGATGGGGCTATGGTAGTTCACCCGCTGGGATTCATTATGGGCCCCCATACTTATCAGGAATGGTTGACATATTGTTTTGATCTTTTTGATTTATGCCACGAGGTGGCGGATGGAACTAAAAAGCCAGACTGGACTGAGGTATTTTTCAGACATAATGATGATTTTATAGGGGGACACTTCCGTTACTTTTATCCCATTACACTCATTATGATAAATGCGATGACAGGTATCGAAAATAAACATGGTGCGGCAAATGACATCACGCGAGGCGTGGATCTGTATGAGACCCTTCAACCTAAAGAACTGAACATTAATGACGTTCTAAGGAAAAAAGGTCATATGGTCACATGTCCTCTACCGCATCATGAATATTTAGAGACAGTTCATTTCATTAATCATGAGGATATTGACCCTGCGAGAATCGCAAGAAAGATTATCACAAAAAATCTTAAACATAAAGCTAGGGTTAAACAAATGCGAAAAGCAAATAAAAAACTTGATTGGAAAAATGCAATACATTATTTTCCACCGAGGGAGCAAAAATTTAAGCTTTGGTACCCAAAAATAAAAAATGTTCCCATTTGGTTCGATTTCAAAACCAAAAAATGGCAACTACCATACTTTTATACGGAAAAAAGTGTGGAAGATGCGCATGGCACATTGTTCAACAAGACTATTGAAAAATGGCTAGCCACAGGAGCAATTTATATACTCACAAAAGATGAGGATGTTGACCTTATTACACCAAACGTTCTAGCGAACGTTCAACTACCTAATAAACCTCCACCGGAACCCGGTAAAAAACCCCGATTATGTCATGACGGGGGGTTTGAAAAGAATATTGAAAAATATTCATTCCCCTGTAAGTTGGATGACCTTAGGACAGTTCAAAAAATGATTAAACATAAGGATCTGTTGACCGCTAGTGACGATCAAAGAGGTTTTCATCAACAACCACTTTCTCGGGAATCCCGAAAATTAACCGCCTTCTCTTACAAAGGCGTCCTGTTCTCATATAGAGTATCACCTTTTGGTAGTCCAAAAATACCGGCGGTTTTTCAGCGATCTAATAAGGTCCCAGTTAATTATAGTCGAGAACTAGGAGCTAGAGTGGTCTTATATCTAGACGATAGACTTACTCTAGATCAACCGGAAATGGTCATTAATGGGGTGGGACTCAGTTCGTTTATTACGTCGGCCATGTCAATCTGCGCTGGTGGGTTTATCAGTTTAGAAAAGTCGGATTTTCAACCCAAACATCGCCAACAATTTTTAGGGTTATTATTGGACTCTGATAAAGGGACAATCTCGGTACCCGAGGGAAAATGGACGGCCTTTAAAGAAACCGTAACTAGATATCTCGATCAAAATGAATGTACCTTCAAGGAACTTGAGAAATTAAGAGGTAAAGCGGTGTCCTTCTTACTCTGTAACCCAATGACTAAGCTATTCATTCGACAAATGAATTCTATAATAGCAAAATTAACAAAAATAGATGCTAAACCAAGTCATAAAATTAGATTTACAGAAAAAATCCGTCAGGAACTGACAGAATGGATAAAACTAGATCACTTAAAAATGTGTCATACATGGGCAAACATTTTTGAAGTTGATAAGCCACCAAATCGAATCACATTTACAGATGCAAGTTCTTTTTCAGGGGCGGCAGTAGTGTTCGATGGGAACAATGAAGCCTGGCACTTTCAACAAATGTACGATGAAAAGGATCAGCCTCTGCCAATTTATTACAAAGAAGCAAAAGCAATCCTTTGGATGTTAATCGAATTTGAAGATGAACTTAAATGCAAAATTATTTTGCATTTTTGTGACAACGAATCTGTTGTCTATAGCTTCAACCGATTAGGATCCAAAGTTAAGATAATGAATGACGTCATCCATGCCATATATCAAAAACTTCATGAAATGAAAAGCACGATGAAAATGTATTGGATATCGACCAAATATCAATTAGCGGATTCAAAATCCAGAATGGTTGAGTGGAACGAAGAATATCTCCCACAAATGCATTTTCATAAGTTTTGCCGACACTGGAAAATATTTCCGGAAATTGATGCTATGGCTACCTTAGCCAACACCAAATGTGATCAATATATCACTCTGGGACGAGACAGTAGCCCGAGGTGCATAGGCTATGATTTCTTTAGTTATGACCCAGAAAAACTAAGAGGGAAGACTTTCTACATTTTTCCGCCCAAAAATGTTGTGACAACAACGGCTCAACATTTATGGAATTTCTATATGAATCATAATTGGGTTTTTGTATTTCACACTTTTGGGGATACCCCAGCTACTATTGCACCTTTACTAAAGACATCAATCAGAGTAGCTCTGGATAAACCAATCACAATCGTGCCAGCTGAAAAAAGATTGACAATTGGGGAAGAGACACACTGGGGTTTTTGGAACAGAAAACCTGCTCAAACCTACGCACTTATTCACGCAAAAAATACAGTTTAAACTGTGGAAGTCATAAGAACAATTCAGAATGGATCCGAATATGTGCGAAAACTGTCTAGGACACATTATGGCCTGGACAGAAGAACGAGAGCTTGTAGATCAATTACAGAACGATTTGGATCAAATGACCAGAAAAGTCAGACGATATAAACGAATCCTTCGCGCAGCGAAAAAACTGGTAGATAGACAAGACGCACTGATTGCAGTGTTAACTCAGGACGAAGCATAGGCAAAATGTTTCTGTGAACTAAAAAACTGAAACGACATTTTTTACACTTATAAAAAAAAAGCCGATCTTTCATAAAAGTAGTTTTCAGAATGTCCAGCACTTTTAATCACGAAGCAGTCGAATATATTCGGTCAAGAATTAACATTTTACAACGTCAAAAAGATGATTGCATATGTGATGGACCTGGTTGCACAGAACTAAGACAACACATGAACAGGTTAATCGAAATCTACATACGAATAGAACTCGATATGATGGAAGCCATCGAAATACAAGATGAAGTCGTCAGAAGACTAAGAAGTTAAAAGATCAAAGGGCTCATTTTTTCTTCTTACTAATTATTGAGTGAAACTCAGGAATTTTCATTAAACACTAATTTTAACCTAGATTCTCATTTTTTAGACCGTATGCCGCAACGGAAACTTAAGGACGAGGACGGCAATACGGTAGTGGTAGCGGTCCTAAGAAATTGGCCTATTGGTCAAACTCGTAGGGTAAGCCCTAATGCGGAAGTCATTCAATGGCTGCTTGATGCTCGTTGGTTCAACCATGCGTGGGAAACCAGAATTCAAATTACTAGAGACGTAGAAGCGGCTAAACTCATTCTGGTCACTCCAACAAGACTCGGAGCTTGGCTCCAGTTTTCAATTAATGATGCTCGTCATGATCAAGCGGTTACAGTTTACATCCAGCTTTATAACAACAGGGTCATGAAAACTGAATGTTTCCTCATTCAAACTTTCCGCGAATTATTCGCAAAATTCTTTGCCCAAATAGACTAGGCTCGTGAAACATTCAATTCTCAAATTAAGAATGGATCGGGCTAGAAAAATGAACTTGGATCTTCCCGAGATCACCTCTGTATTTGAGTTCAACGCATTTCCAATGGATAAAGCGCAACAGATTTGGATGCAAGCTTGGAAAAGAAAAATGAAAATTATCTTTGACAAAAACCTGAATGAATATTCAAGAACAGACGCAAGAATTAAAACTCTGGCGGATCTGTTTCTTGAATCTACCAGAGTAAGTTCAAAACAAGCTCAAAATTAAAATTAACCCGTTATACGGAATTTAATATCCATGTTTAGGAATGCCAAAATGTTGTTGAATACTTATGGCTGGATCGAACTGATGATACATTTCAAGCGCTAATGTGGCTTCCATGGATCAATACCAATGATCAATTTATGTTTTACCTCACGATCAAATTTCTGTTACCAGAAGGAAGAGTGGCAATCCGTCACCTAAGCGATGAAATGGAAATAAAAAATGAAACCAAAAAAGTGCAAGGATTTAAGATTCTAGTCACTCAAAATGAGATACAATGGGCCATAGTATCTATACTGCTTGCAACTGACCCAGTATCTGAAATTTCCCTGGGAGAATCCCAATAATCTGCATTCCTTAAATCGCATGTCACTGTACAAACGAACAAAAAAGGAAACTCAAAAAATCCATTAAAATCTTTTTTCAGACAGCATGGCAAAATTTTTCCTGGAATTCAACCAAAAAGATGCTTGCGCTTATCAAGTAGAGCTGGCGGACCAAATGATTCGTTTTCAACGAAAAATACTGGAAGGCCTTCTTGAAGAAGAAAATGACATTGAAGCTATGAAAATCTTCATGTGGGGCCAAGCAGATTATTGGAAACCAATGCAAAAATTTATCAAATTACCAAACGCAGAAGAAATGCCAAGAAAAATTGAATTTCAAAAGCTGGTAATTGAATTTTTGGAACAAAAACGATCAGCATTCAAACTCATGGCATCGGGTTCCCGAAGACCCATTTCATGGGCGGTTCAACATGCTAATGAGATGAAAATCTCGGCGGAAATGCAAAGAGTCTATCCAACTCGAGGCGAAGCCATCATCAACGAGTTGACAGAAAAATTGCAGATGTACCAAGAATCATTTAACACTGATAAATACCTGGTAAGCCTTATTTTATTAATTAAGTAATGCATAAAAATTCTTAGCCAGCCTGGAATTCAATTCCGGTTCGAAATGTAGTCAACATGCACTATCCGATAACGGACAAGAAACCCTCGAAGAATTCGAAGAAACAGGTAAATCATTCGTAAAAATTCTTTCCCTTTGGTAACCAAAATCAATTTTTTAAGATTCAACCAATGCCCTCGGGAGGAGCAGAACCAGCTATATCAAGACTGATTGATGTTAACAATATGGCCAGTGAATTGCTCCGAAAAACAAACATGTCTAATGACCAATTGAAAAGCCATGTTTATGGTCGAAAATCACCAAAGGCACGGGCCGAAGAACGACCTCTGTTGATTCAATTGACCAAAAAACGAAAAGAGGACCTCTTTTCTGACATCGAAACGGACGACTCCGCCAGTGACACACCAAAAGTGACTGGTAAAACAACATTCAAATTGGATTCACCAAAATCACCAACCTTGGTTAAACCAAAGAAAAAGAGAAAATCGGCAAGACATGGAAAACAAATGAAAATGACCACGTTGACTGCAGGTAAAGTCGTTAAAACTACTCTTAAAGACATCTTTCCCCTCGTGACATCGCACATGTGAAAATCTTAAAATAAATTTTTAGGCACATCCGGAACGAAGGTTGCAAAAACTGATACAATCGCACCGGAAGAAGCTTCCATTGAGAATATGATTAATTTCCGTCACAAATTCGGCGAAATTATTGCCAGCTCTCAAAGCCCAGCTTAAAACAAACACTGTAGCTTAAAACTGCCCCGGAAGTACTTCCGAATATGTCTTCAAACCTATATTAAAGGAGTGAATAATCAAACTTTAATTAAAAACATTTAGAAAATGACCACCGCAAATGAGACACGGAAGGACAAGGACTTCAAGTCGTACCGAAATCCCATTTCAATCACAGTCACGGATGATGTCAATAAAGCCAGGTATGATAATTATAGAATTTTTTGAGCCAGCTTAAAAAATCCTCCATGAAATGGAATAAAAATAATTAAATTTTCAGGCTTGTTTTCTATAACACAGGTGACACAGCCGAATACCAACTGAAAGTCCGTGAGCAACTCACAGTAGATGTTACAGAAAGTCAGGAATGGTACAATGAAGCCGTCATTGAGGAAGAAAAGGCTAAAACTGACTTTCGACGACGAAAATTTCTGAGAGAAAATCAGGATAGTGTCACCACCGATAGGGATCGACTTTTGGTAGCCAAAGAAACGACGTACTGGAAGAAAAAGTACAAGAAAATGACGGTGAAAAGAAAAGCGGCCAAAAAAGAGTGTGACGAAGCCTTGAAAGCATTGGAGACTCACAAAGATGATGAAGCCAAAGGTTTCGAGCGCGAAAATGACATTCAAAAAATCGGAAGTCAATATAAAACGCTCTGGACTCATCTACCAAGGTTAGACCTTAGAATAACATTATTAATTAAATAAATTAATTATAACGTTTAAGCTACCTTCACGATAAGGCTCATTACAACATCTGTATTGACCGAGAAGATCCAGCTGTGCCGTATGTGGCGCTACGGAGCAAACTCATGACAGCACAAACCAAAGATTGGAGCATGGACGATGCCGTCCGGTTAATGCAAAGATTTATTGATGCCCTAGATGAAGATCTAAGTGTTGTGAAGGATTTCACGGAAAAAATCAAGATCAAACTGGAATCCAAAAAAGATGACCCAGATTTTACTCGAATGCAGGGTTTCTTCTTGTTATCTATGTGCCTGTCCCGCCCACATCAACTGGCCTTTGACAATCACATGAGGACACTGAAAGACACCAGACCAGCCTCTTCATTAATGGAACCTTTCCATAAGAAAATGAAGCAAGCAATGGTGGAGGCACAACGAAAATACGCGGTGGGAGACTCAAAATCGCTACCACTGGGTGACCTCAGCAAAGCTGAATTTAGAAAAATGGGTTTGATTGCCACCAACAAAATGAAACCGGTGGAAAAGAAACCTCCTCCGGCCAAAGATCCAAAGAAGGGTCAAAAGCAACAACAAGGCAATGGTAAACCAAAGCCAAAAGGTTCTCAAAAACCCAAAGGTCAAAACAACCAAAACCCGAATTCAAATTCGAAACCAAAAACTGAAACGAATCAGAAGGTGGCAGTAGAGAACCAACCAGCACCAAAGAAAGTTAGAAAAACTAAGGTGCCAGAGGAGGATATAACTCAAGTCATGCAATCGTTACAGGCGTACAAGGTATTGATGACTTGAGTTAAAATCTCAAAAATTCTATCAATTAATCATCAATTTTCATTTTTTTCTAAAAATTCCCTCCTCGATGAAATCGAAATCTTATTAACATCTGTTTTAAGGCGGGTGATCAATAATGGTGACTAGAGGAGAAATCAAAACCTTTTTCTTGGAAAATCCAAAGACCCAAGAAAATATTATAAATTTCTGTAAAACAGAGTATGAAAATCGTGCTCGGCAAAAAGGCACTCTAATGGCTTCAAACTATATTGAAACATTAGTGCGCCAAGTCTGCAAAACCCTCGGCTTATCTAATCCAACTCGTGACAAGATAATCAGGGGACTATTTCATATAACCCTTGCATATCGAGTCCGATCTGGAATGGAAGCTAATAGAGCCCCCATATTCCATCCGTCCCAACATTTAAAACTCATAGAATATCTATGGACTCGACAGTCCCCATCAGTCCATAAAACGTACTCTTATAGACTGGTGGCGGCACAAGCACTAGTATGTCTCCATTGTTTCAGACGGTGGGTAGATACCACTCGGATACGATGGGAACATTGTGACACAATAGAAAATCAAAATAGAACTTTTTTGAAATTCAAACTAGGAGGGTCAAAAACTAACTCCAAAGGTCAAAGGAATGAATACATTACTTTGCAAAAGATTCCATCAAAATTATGTCCAGTTAAAATTCTGACAGAATTTTGGAGAATTTCGGGATGCCCGAGGACTGGTTTTGTCTTTCCTTGTATTAACAAAAACCGTAGTTTCACTACAGACTCTCTTTTTTCGCACTGGGACGCATATACGTGTAATGGTCATAAGTCCAACAGCACCGGTAAAATTCCATGTTTAGGAGAAGTTAATGGCACCACGTCATTTGGTATATATGAACGTGCAGCTAAAAAACTAAAATGGCAAACTTTGCCACATAAACACTCGTTTAGACGAGCGGGTATAGTTTTAGCAAATAAAATGAATGTTCCTAGGGAACGGATCACTGAATTTTTTGGTTGGAAGCATGATTCACACATGCCTTCACTATATATAGGTGACGAACTAACTACCACTAGTCAGGGGCTAGCGTGGAAATTTGCTGATGCTTTGAGCCAAGACCTTACATGTTTAAGTGATGTTAGTTTTTCCAAATAAAAATACTAAAATCACTAAAAAACGCACGCAAATAGTTCTAAGTATAAATCATCTTAAAATTATTTTAGAATGATCATGGACTTCACAACGAGACCCATATCAGAGGTCTTCAACTGGGATCCAAACTCAATTGCCGGACAAGCCATTCAAAACGAACCTTGGACGAATGTCCCGGAAGCTGAAAAATCAGCTTGGTTACTTGAGTTAAACTCAGGAAATAATTCGGACACATATGTGTCCAAAATTATTGAATTTGAATGCTTCATGACCGTCATCATTCGCGATGATATAGTGGCGTCAAAAGCAGTCATGCTGAGAAACTTTCAACGGTTTGTTCAGGGACCGATAGTCCAGAACTACAATGAAGTCAACTGAAATCAGGCCACCTTTTTTAAACCTATCTAGGATTTAATATCACTGTTTCATATCATGATAATCTTTAGAATGAAAAAGGTTGAAATTGAACGGTTCATCAAGAGACACACCATGAAATTCGAATTGGAGTTACTCCAGAAAGCCCAACGAGTCACATTGCATCCCAATGGAGGTTACGCAACAACTGCAGCACTAAACCTACAACACTTGCCTTATTTTGATCAGCACAAGATCATTCAGCAAAAGTGGGAAATGCTGGTGGACTACATCGTTAATGTAAGAATTATTTTACGAAACTCTTACTCAAAGTTTATTAAGTGTATGGATAACTGTGAAAAGATTACTCTGACGTCAATCTTGGACTTAAGTCGACGCTTAATCAACGAACTAGAGTTAGACTCTGGACCTTTCATTGCCTTCACCAACGTGGTATACGAAATCGTTGAAGACTACAATGCTCTCATGGGAATCAGTGCCAGAAATTGTGTTCAACGCATAATTTATGCACTAGTTGATGTTCCAGGAGAATTCATCACAATGTCAAGATTAAGATCGGATGTTACATCCAGAATGGAACGAGATCATTGTCAGGTAGGAGGCATTCACATGACACTACGTTATGTTCTCCCTCTGGACGAGAGCCACCTGGAGGGCAACCCTCCGATGCGGCGATTGTCGCCAATTACAATGGATACGAAGTCAACTCAAACATTGGGGCGTTTCAATGACCAACCAGTGCTTGCCTTGATCATGAAGCCATAATGCTTGAAGTTACTTCAGGAACGGTTACTAATATATGGAAAAGATACTAAAATGTGGAAGTTTATATATATTAGAAACCAGGCATCATAGCCATCGTTACGTAAACAGTCAGATGCGTGTTTCCGATATTTAGTAAACCGGTAAAAGTAGTCGTTATTATAGGAACTCCAACTTTATCCAACCATGAAGACTCTAGATACGGTTTACCGAAATAAAATATTTTTGTACTGGTGATTCATTAAATTGAGAAATAAAACAAACAGACCAGCACATAAAAAATATTATTTATTATGCAAGCACGGCAGGACAGCATAATAAGGGGGATTATTCGCGAATTCATTGAATTTTTGCTCGATCTACCCACCCAGTGTGATTCTTCCTTGATTTTATCAAAATTTTTAGTCGTAATAATCACACACCTCCCGCATATAATAATGCCAACTTTTACTACAACGCAGATGCGTGTTTCCGATATTTAGTAAACCGGTAAAAGTAGTCGTTATTATAGTAATGTCATTGAAATTGAAGATCCTTGGGAAAATGAATCACGTAGGACTTATAGCCTACCTTACAGGTATCGATACCGTAAGAATTGGTATTCTAAATCTTATATCATCGCGGGCCTGTTTTTTCTGTATCTCGCACCGATAATATGGTTTTGTTGTATGAATTTACCGCCAGGTTTTGTGAATTGCACTGTACAGTATAATTTGACTCAAGAAATTGAGAAATAAATGTTAAATCATTTGTTTTATGGGCTATTATTGGCACTTAAATGAACTTCACCAATAAAGCTCGAGCTGACATAGGTTATGCATAGGTTATGCATAGGTTATGCAATGAAAAATAATTACCGACCGCCGCTTAGAGAGTCATCCAAAAATTAAAATCGATTCCTGGTTCGTCATGTGATTTGTATTGTAGGTAAATCTGGCTTCCATGAATAATTTCTTTTCCGGTTTCAGTTCCGAGAACAATATTCGAATTCAACATTGATCTTATTTGACCTTTTGTGGTCATTTTGAACTGTTGCTTTGAAAATGGGGCTTCTTTTAATGGTTCAGCTGCTGACTCGCCACTTTTCCACGAATCTTTTTCCTAAATAGCAGCTTAATGAGTGGTCTATTACATAAAGAAGTATTATGACATAACGAAGTATTATTACGTCACAAATTTTTATGAGTATTTCGGTAGTATAAAAGCAGTTTTTGTTTTCGAATATAAAATCATGGCCGAAAACTGAACTTCTGAATATCAAATTACGTTATATCAAACAATGACGTAATAACCACAAATCTACAAATTATTTCTCAGGTATCTTAGTAAATCAAGTTCGGACAATTAAAATATCATGTCAAAAATCACTTTTGACGTAATAATTACGAAATGACAAAATTACGTTATTCACGAAAATGATACATTTTTGAAAACTTACTTTTTGTTTCAATTTTTCTTCATATTCCAGTCTTGTTTTCATGCATTTCGATCTTGGTTTCATTTCGACTGTATATCCATGCCTCATAATCGATGGGGTTGCATAAAGCTTTTTCGTCAGTTCTTTTCTTGTTTCGATGAATGCCTCGATCAGCTTTAGATCATCTGATATCCTGCCGAGATTTTCATGAATGTTATCCATATTTCGTTCTTTTGGTTTTCCCTTTGTTGAGACGTATATCACCGACCTTGAGGGAATTTCATCAAAAGTTGAAACTTCTTGTGTTTCTGAATATTCTTGAAGCCAAATTCTCCGAGCTGGTTTTCCGAGGTCAAGTTCAGAAGTGAAAAGATCTAGAAGA
>SCLD01145556.1:0-22648 GCA_004367895.1 Oikopleura longicauda
TTTCAAGTTTTGAACTTTATCAGCTCACTACTGCCACTAGAGGGCGCGGTGTCATCTGATATTGTATCATCGTGAACTTTCGGTGTCAGTTGTTTCAATGAAAGAAACCGATTAGTCCTAGCGTCATCTGTCTTCAAAAATGGGCAGTCAAAGTTTGGTCGAAAATCGACAGGAACACCCTTAAGAATGTTATTTTGGACACTTTCCTATGTTTTTCGACATCAAGCGTACTGTAAATCTCATTTATTCCATCCAGGACGACATGTATTGTATAGGGCAGTATGTGTGTTGTTGTAGCCTTCACCCAGTTGATTGGATGTGACCTTGCTAACTGTTCTTCATGATTATTATTCGATTCGGATTGAAGATTATTTGACAAGAGGACAAGAGATTCAATGAGCGGACGAACAGAAGGACGGATTTTTTTCATTGCATAGTAACAACATCCCAACTGTGCACGACATCGGACGGCAAGACGATTAGGAAACTTCGGCAACTTTATAATATTTGAGAGTGAAGTTACAGCAGACTCATATTCTTTATCTTTCAATAATTTGTCAATTAGAAACAATCTTTAATTGGATAATAGAAATAATTAAATCAAACCAACGCACGGATGTAAGCACTTTACTTTATTACCCATTCCTGTGCCAAATCCAATTTACTACTTTCCACCTCTTTTCCAAAAATGCCCAATCTTTCAAAAATGATTCCTTATTTGTGTCAGAGCTAGTCAGAATTTTGTATGACTCATATGCAGCATTGAACAATTCAATAGTGTCTCCGAGTTTCAGCTCTTTAAGTTCCGATTTTATCGATCCAATATATTGAGGTTCCGGCTTTGGATGAAGATTGAATATATTCAGCATTGGAAAAACTTAAGATTTACATTAATAAGGATTATAATTTATAAATCTTTCCACTTATACAAATTTTCAAATTGATGTCAGGAAAATTTAATGCTGACACTTTTTAGCATTTTTAATTATTAAATAATGATACCTGAAATAGAATGTTCGTCATTGGGAACCATCAACTGGGGCTCGGATATGTTCATGTATCTTATCGCAGATTCGAAATGGAGATGACCAGCGGTATAAAATATTTGTTTTCGTATTGCATGTTCATCAAGATGACCCTGGATGATTAAATTTGAAATAAGTAGGCTATAGACAGGGCTGCCAAAGGATTTATAACTTTACATGGAGGTATGCTTGGGGTTCTTATTTCTTTATGACTCCGTTCACGATTTTTTCAGTACTGTGGCATCGAAACAAAATAAATTTTTGCCAACTTTTTGAGCACGTCAAACTGCCGAGGTGTGTGACATTTCAGGCAAAAAGATAACCCGGATGTCCGATTTTCATCAAAGGTCGAAATCCTTTGACATCCCTGGCTATAGATGAATTATCCCAAGATAAGCCAAGAATACCTTTCGGGGATTATTTGCAGAGAGATATGGACCGCTTTGTAACCATTTAACTGATTCATATAAACTTGTTTGATTTCTTTCTTCGATCCAATTGCATTTTTTACCAATCGAGATTCGAATTTTTCTAAGTTGTTGCCACGGATCTGAGATTTTAAAACCATCAAGCTTATTATCGTTATCTGTGTTTGATGCGTAGACTGCTGTAAATTCAATCGCCTTAAATAACATTATAAATAATGATTGGTTCGAGATTGCGCTGGACTCACTTTTTGGAACCATTTATAATACACTTTTGCACCTAAATTCGTCAAATTTGGAGAGTTTATAATGACTGGCAAGACTTCAGTAACTAAAATTCTTCGACATTCATTCAACGGCGACTGTTGCTCCGCGGGTAAGTTTCCAGATGTTTTCTTTTCTTCTAGAAGAAGTCTCTCTGGTAGCTGTGGCCCAATTTGACTTATCTGCTCTGGCCACTTTTCTGTAATTTTAAATTTGGTTGTTTTTAGGTGGCCATAAGTTGTGAGTCATAAGTTATTATTGACTCATAACTAATTTATGATAAATAACTACATGTACTTTTAAAGCTTACCAAGAAGCATTAACATGAGTTGAATATGTTTCGATATTTTGATTTGTTTTTCAGCGCATTGTATAATAAGATCTCGATGCTGTTTTCCGATGTATTCGTTTAAAATTTGTCTTCGAAATTCGTCAGTTTGATTCTTATCAGCACTGAAATGTAAAATAAGTGCCATGATTGCTAACAGCTAAAACCTACTTCAAAACGGTTTCAACTTCCGTCCACAATTGCTGCTCTTTTTCAAATTCCACATTTTTTGCAAGAGCAAGTAGTGTTGAAGCTGCGTCAGACGAGGAGTTTTTCTCTTTCAGTTCAAGTTCATATGATGCAAATTGAACTGAGAAGAGTCCCGGGGCGGCATTTCTTGCTGTTATCAACCAAGATCTAGCTTCGTAAATATTCTCAGCCTTTTTTGCATTATTAAGAAGCCATTGTGATTTCGATATTGCATCTTTTGGGAGATCTATTTCCATTTCCATTATCTAAAATAATATAATAAGGCACCATAAGATAAAACAGAAATTAGAATTTATTATAGAAGAAGATATTCATAAGGCAGTGGTAGGATTTTGAATTGAAAGGGAATAGCTTGGAGAATAACACGTCTTTTCAGATTGTTGATTTTTGAAAGTGGCAATAAAACGGATTTTGAAAGTGCCCGCAGAAAGTGGAAGCAACCCCGGCTCGAAAATTAACGAATTTTGTTTTGATAAAATATCGACGCCAGCTTGGTTATGGCCTATCCATAAAACTGTACCTTCATACAATTTAAATTCGCCAATAGAGTCTTCTTGAAATGCTTCGACTATAATCTGAATGAGAATTTACGCGCTGAACCACGTCCATTAAGTCTTAAAATGATGATTTACCTTGAGTTGTTTGTAGTCAACAGATGATCTGTTAGTAACAACAGTTTTGATATTTATAACATTTCTTACTGTACTTGTAAATAAATCATCAGACTGTAATAATGTTTTTTCATTAACTTCCGTTTCCCAATATAATGATGATGACTGTAACTGATTGATATCACTTGTGGTAAGAGATTCGGTTGGCAAAGCCAATTTTCCATATCGGGCCAAACTGGGACACTTCCAAATCAGGATAATATTCGATCTCATAGATTGTTCAGTGATTGGAATATCTTCGAGTTTATCCATTTGAACGTGAAGAACACTTGGCTTCTTTGATGTGACCACGATTGGTTCTGATTTTTGTTCTTTATTTTCTTTTTCACTGAAAAAAATCATTTGGTTCAAAATTCGGAAACCATAAAGTCAATTAATTCTAAAGAAAAAAAATCCAGAGGACTATTAGTATTACTGGAATACACTGAACTTACCTTTGAATAACTTCAAAATCTAGAGTAGATTTGTTGCGGATCTCAAAGACCAAAGTTGCAATATCAGAAGAAGTTGCTTGTTTGACACAAAGCCCAATAACATTCAATTCAGTTTTTACATATAAATTCAGCATGATTTTATGTTTGCGGTATAAATTATTTTCGGCGTGGTCTAAAGAATAAAAATTATCACTAAAGTGGTAAAATGGTGAATTCATACCTCTGTACTTAATTTCTAAAATGTAACTGCCTCTAGCTTCCTTGAGATCGTCCAAAATTGAAGCCATGAGTACTCCATCAATGATCATTTTTGACCCGGGTGGCAACGACTGACTGAATTCATTGAATTTGAGATCAAGATCTGCGCATACTTTTTTCTGCGAGTTGCTTTTGGCTGGTATACAAACCAATTCCAAAGAACGAATATGAATTTTTGATGTATTTTGTAATTCTAGAACAAATGATTTTTCCTCTCCATCAAATAGATTCAAGTCGACTCGAGACTCTTTTGTTTTTTCGTGTTGATTGTAAATTATTGAGTTATCAAGAGGAATTGCTTCAACTTGAAATCGAACATTTAATGATGGTATAGCTTCGATCACCTTAAAAATGTGTGTTAAACAATATTTGTGGACGATTGGCAAATTCTTAGTGGTATTATTACTCACCTCTACTTGGTGGCTTTGTTTAATTTTGACTTCACGTTGAAATTTTTTAAGTTCGCTGAAATAAATTTTGTAGGTCAGTCCGTATAAAATAATGACATAGCCCACGACAGAAAATCTTCCTGGTCTTATGCTCTTGCAATTAAATCGGAGAGTCTTTTCAGAACACTCTGCTAGCTCAAATGTAACTGGTTGCACTACTTTTTTGGTGAACAACTATAAGAATTCACACCACGCGCCCGCGAAAACCACCACTACGTGGCCCTTTATTTTGAAGGTGATTCACTGTCCTGTTGGAGGATGATCTCCTTCAATAATCAAGTTTGCCTCTTTAATAGCCAAAGGGGCATTTAATGGATTTCGAAATGTTATCAAAATAGTCATTTGTTCTCCGAGACACCATTTTGTCACAATTTCAGTTTTATCACACGCAAAGGGGGAATAAATAAAAACACTACCACCATTATCACTCGGATTGTCATCATGGGGCTTCAAATTAATTTCGCCGTTCGGATCTTAATTTCTCTTTTAAACCTTTTTTGGTCATAAGGGATGAGTCATCCAAAAAAACCAAAATATCAAACAAAAACAAACCTTCGAAACCTAAATCACAAAAGAGTGGCAACGTGGCGGCTTCTCTCAAAATCTCTTCCGATTCATTTTTAACAATCAGCGCCTTGGAATAATTTTCTAATGCCATTAACATTTCAATTTGTTCATTTTTATTCAGATATTTGTGCGTATTGTGCAGGAGACCCGATAATAACTTAACGGCAAGTCGAGTATTTCCCATTTTTCGTGCCGAGAAAGCAAGTTCATGGAGGACACGGGCCTTTCCAAGGTTAATTATTTATACTCAAGCTGGAATACTGTTTTTTTTTATTAATCATAATCAACCTTTACTGAACGGCTGGCCATCCCGCAGATTCTTGATTAGCACCAGCTGATTCAGATAGTGAACTAACTGTACTTGATCCATCGCTACTATCAGAATCGGAAATAAACTTGAAGACAGAATTGAGATTAAATCCGTGGAGCGACTGAGTGAGTAAATTGTAACAGTCTGGCCATCTTGGTCCTGTTTTCAGTTGGTCCTGGACACAATACATCGCCGCTACTCTTTTATAAAATGCTTCTTTTCTTTTGAATCCAATCATTCCATAGAGTTCGGCTAGCGTGCTAAGACGCTCAATTTCTCTATCTGGTTCCAATTTTATTCCGATATAAATTGTATTTTGTAGAAAATCGGCAGCTTCTAGACGCCTGTTGAATTTGGCCAAAATTTTCGTGGCTTTCAAGCATGCTTCTAGTTCCAAAACACCCGCTTCTTTGTATTTGGAATAATTTATCACAGCCTCACGATACTTTTAACAGTTTAAAATAGTTGTAACCAACATAGGTTGAAATAAACAGATTCTTACAAAATCAAACGGCCCTTGTCAAAAATATCACTCGGTGTTTCTAGACAAAGTTTCAGAATTGGTGAATTTTCTTCTGAACTGGTTGCAGGGTCAAGTTTATAAATAGAAGTGACGGCACATAAAGATTCCAAGCACGATGCCACCCAAATATGATCTTGAGAAAGTCTAAGATTTTCGAGCGCACTATTGTATGCAATGAGGGCCTCTTGTGGTAAACCGGCAAGCAAGCACAAATCACCAATGTGTTTTTTTAGTCTTCCTTGAAGCTTTTTTCGGAAGCTTCTTGAATCAACATCGATTCCATTTGAGTTTTTTCGTTCAAAAGGTGCCATTAAAAGGGGAATTTTCTCATGTTGACTTTGATTTAGTTTTGATCTGTCGACTCTTTTTGATTCAAGAATAAAATAAACTGATGTGACCAAATCTTCAACGTCTTTCCATGATGTTTTCCATCCATCTACTGACTGAAACTGTAAAACATCTTGCCGGCTCTGTGCCAATAACTCTGTTGAAATTCCGAAAATAAGACACCGCCCATCGAAAACTGATGAACCTTAATTACGATGAAGTTCTCAAAGAGGTCGCAAAATATATTTCCTTACCAAGTTTCTTTCTCAAATTCAAGTAATTTTCAACCACAAGGGCGATATCCATAGGATTTCGACATTCTGCCAAATAAACAAGACCAAGTGGTCGTCGGTAAAGTTGTAAATCTCCCCAATTTGAAGCAGCGAGCCATTCACCTTATTCGTGCTCATTTTTATTTTATCTTTAATTTGGGACGGTTTAAAATAGTATAAACTCGCCGAAGTGACTCGGAAAGGTCATCCATAATCGGATAAATTATCAATTGAGCAATTTATCCCTTCGATGCCACGCTCTTTGACATATCGCACGCGTAGGTGACGCCCCGAAACATTCAGTTCCTTATATTTCTCTATCTTTTCGGTAACACGGTCAAAGAATTTCGGGCTACCGTGATTTGGAGAACGACAAATTGCAATCGAAATGGCGCCGTGATCATAAACTTAAAGCTATATTAATGGTAGAGTTTTGGCGTGGTACATACCAGACGCGCTATAATCAGGCTGCATTTCATCATACAATTCAGTGGGAGTCCGGCCGACATTCATCTCTGAACAAAAATCTACTTTTTATTGAAATTTTAGAAGTTGAAAATTCTTCTCTTTGATTTATCCGCTTCTAGTGGCATGTTCTGCAGTTCTCGAATGCCTTCTAACACTAAACGAATTTCAGACTTCAGTTCATTTATAATATCTATTTCTTGATTTTATACCCACATTTTTATACAGTAGAAATGCGTCAATTTTAGATAGTGATTTTCAAATCAAGTTCCTGATTGGAAATCTTCTTTTTTCTTTAACAAATCTCGTTTTTTCTTACAAAAATGAAAAAGTTCATCATGCGATAATTCTGCATACAATCCCGAGCCCAGATGAACATTTATTTTTGAACAGTCATCAATCTCAGCTTGCACAAAAAAGTTGCATCCAAGATCAACTTTTGTTCTCAGTTCTTTCTTAGCAGCTAACTTTGAAACTGTTTCTTCCAATCTAAGATATTCAGCTTGTTCTTCAATTATTTTATCTCGTGATGCCAAATAATCATTTAATTTGGGCTTGAGAACTTCATTAACATGCTGCTCAAAACTAATCACTTTTTGATTCATGCTTTCTAAATACAAATATCATATTTGAAATATTGGTTTTCATTTGATAAACCCAAGGGGAAAATATATTCGCCAGAGCTTTATTGGCAAGAGAAGTTAAAATAGAACTTGATTGAGCAAAATACAGAATAGGTAAATATGGAAGTAACAGAATTTTACAGAATAATCGGTCATTTGGAATTAAGTCACTTTATAGTGACAGTTTAGGTGATTCAATTTTGAATTTATTTTGGATTCGTTTTATTCGATCAAGAACAAAATCATAGAGCTCGTATTCTAGAGACAAAGAAGTTTCTTCCTTCAAGAATCGACGAGTCTCTTCAGATGCTGGTTTCTTGTTATTTGTGACTGTTTCAGCTTTCATTTTACGAGCGGCCTCTTGATTATTTAAATCCAAGGCGCCTTTAAAGAAATGCGGGAGCAAATTTTCCAGAATTGTCAATGAAAGAGGAAGCTCTTCTAACACACCAACAAATAAATAATTTTTCTCGACATTCAACTATAAAAATAGAGTGTTTATAGTCAAGTATAACTTTTAATGGTCTTACTTTGGCGCGTTCCAGAGCATCACGTGAGCGTTCTTGGCATACAGGTGCACTTCCACAGAGGTAGGGGACCACTTGCCAGACTGGTTGGATACATTCTTTTCGACGTCTCTCGACGCACTGATCGACAGTTTCCAATTTTTGAATTTCAGAAAGTTTAGCTTTTCCTCCACCACCTTTGACATTTCCGAATCGTGAGAAATAATAAAAAGATTCAAAACGATCGATCGGATCTCTTATCATATTTATATAAACGGAAGAGACGTCTTCAGCGAGCTCACTTTAAGAATGTGTTAATGACGGTAGCGTAAAGGATATAATTTACCTAAAGTCAATATAATACTGGTGTCGAATGTACATATATGGTGCTTCTTGTGCTTTCAAATAATCAATAAATTCAAATTCTTGTTCTCTGGTTTTCTTTGGTTGTTCGCCGGGCTCATAGGGGGACTCAACTTTGAAAGAATTCGTTCCACCCAGTTTATAACATAACGTCGTCATTGACATGGATCCACACTAAAATATTTCATCTTATCACGAGATACGAGTCATAAAACGATCGGAATTGTTTTAGGAAACCTTGGGTACTCGATTGTATACAACATATTGTGCTTCTGGCTTTGGTTGAATATCGATATCCTCCAGATGTTTCTCAAGATCGTTGATTGCAGCGAGGCCGTTTTCTAGAAAAACGAAAATGAAAAATCATTTTGAATTAACACTTACTTGTATCACGTTCAAGTATACTAATGGCATCTTCCATCTGTTTTTGATAGTCATTATTATCAACATAATGATAGACAAAGACTAAACCGGCCCCAATGAGAAATGTCAACAGGCCCATTCGAATACACGCCACCTGCCGACGCCTCAATACGATCATTTCGATACTCGATTCTAAAAGATACAGGTCAAAGATATCATTCAATTATGTTCAATCCGATTCTGGCGATTAGCTTTCTTCATTGGTATATTCGCTTGCTTTATTCCACTGCGTTCCAACCTTCTTCTAAAAATGATGTCATTTATACCAAATAAATTATATGATATAATTTATATGAGTCACATTATATGATATTTAAGAAGACTTATTCAATGATTTAATTACTTTTGGATGAACCGTTCCGGGCTTTGTTGGTTGAAAATAAAGCTCTCTGAATCCATTTCTCATTGCATGCACTTTGCTTTCAGATATAAGCCCTTCGTCATCAACATTCACCTGCACTTTTTCATACGTCAGCAAAATTCTGGATGTTCTTGTATTCAAACACTGTTCACAGTCAAACATCAAATCAAATCCGGAATGTCGTGGATATAAATCTTTCCCATGTTCTAAAAATATAACCATGATCATTTCAACGTTGACCCATAAAATTATGAAAAAACAACTTACTATTAAGTTCATCTTTCGATACTGGAAACCAAAATATTAGTCGGCCACCATTTCGGAGATGTTTGAAAGAGAATGCAAGGAGGTCATTGAATACATCAGCTAGATTATAAGACACTTTATCGGGAAAATGATTGTCCGGCATTTCAAAATTAATCCAATCCTCTCGATGATTTGCATGTCCAACTTTTTCACACTTTTCTCTGACACCATATGGTGGATCCGTTATGATTGCATCAAACCATCCATTGGAACATTCTCTCCAAGGGTTAATATTATTATCAATAATGGCTGCTCCAATATATTTATTTTCAAGATCAAAATGAGCCAAACTACCAAAAAGTGTTTCATTTGAGTTCCGATCCCCTTGGCCCATTCGAGCCGACTTCCCTTTTGCCATCATCACATTATAATTTATATCAGATCCAATCACGTGGCTTCCATAATGAGCTGATGTCAAGAGAAGACTTCCAGTACCAACAAACGGATCAAAAACAAATGAAGTTTCGTCTATTTGTGCAATATTACTCATCCAAAGGGCCAATTCTGCATCCATACTCGTGTTCCCAACAGCAATCCTATTCGTGACTGCATAATCTTGGATGAGTTTTCGCTGACCACCAGTTATAAATCGGGACAGAAACACGTGATCCATTTCTTCTGGCTTTTTCTTTTCGTTATTTTTACATGGTGGATATCTTTCTAATAGAACAAGCAGTACTTCTGGGTTATTCAAATTGATCTTGCCAGTCATGGGGAGACCGGGTTCCAGATTTTCGAATTTTTTTAATCTCTCTGGCATAGACATTTTATTACGATTGACCATTTCAATTCTTTAATTTGATATAAATGCGTGAACCTATACAATCAAGGCTATATCATTATGATTAGCCCATATAAATATTATATTTAAAATATACGCTCATATGTATAATATCCTCTATGTTACATAGGCTATCCATGGTGGCCCTGTCCAAGCAAGCGTGGGCGTGAGCGCTCTTTTCTTACTATTTTTGTCGGATCATTTGGACAGAGTCAGAATGGGCCCTACTTTACATGTATGGTATGAATGAATATGATGCCCAAAGTGGGGTCCGTCTTCACAATGATAATCGTCATTAATCTGCTCCATGCGGAATGTGGGCCAAATGACCATCGGGAAGATGAACTCTACTTTATAAGATAACAGTTCAAATTTTGAACACTAGTGTGATAAAACTGAGAATAAATATCAACTTCCCCAAAAGCAAATTGAAGGGTATAATAATCTTTTCGATTATCATCTGGATTAGATTTTAAATTTTCGATTAATTCTTGATAAGTTGAACCTTCTTCAAGCAATTCGTACAAACCATGAGTTGACACCGAACGCGAACATATTCTCTCCAATTTCTCTTGAGTAATGGTTTCTGTCTCTTCAAAAATAATTCGAAAATATTTTTTTGCGTATTCTCTAACTTCATCGGTGAAGAAATCGGTTCCAAGTCCCACATAGTCAGCAAGTGATACAATTTCAGCAAAAATGAAATCGATAAAATCATGTCGAACACTCAACTGAATTAACCATCGCCGACCAGTACTCATTCTATCTCTCTAAAATATTTACCGTCAATTTTCCCTTTCGAGATATATGCTGAGTGGGTCATTTTTCAACCTACACACGACGGAGGACCCGATGAGGATAGCTCCTGGAAGAAGCCAGTTCCGTTTTCATAATTTGATAACTTGACCAGAATCAATTTCACGCCAGCCATATTAATATTCATAAAAATCGTTCTTTTCATAAGTTAACCAAAAAATGTTAACTAAAGCTATTTAATGATCAAATCATTTTTTTGACATCGTTTCACCCACTGCTCACTGTTTTTTCAGTCTGGCGGTACTTTTCTTAATGGAGATAGACCTTTATTCAAGTTAAACGCAGGTATTACAATTTACTGAAAAGGCATGAAAATCACGCTAACACACTTGAACCGCCGTTTTTGAGCCTCTGGACTACCAGCTGGCTTCATTTAAGTTATTTTTCTCTCTCTTTCCCGTTTAACCGCCTATATCTCTGGTTATTTTAAATATTTTTACTTTTTTGTTTTTTGGATTTATACAGTATCATACAGTTGAATCATACTTAATTGCGATCAGTCTTCAAGTTCAACTACATAATATGAAAAATGAATGATTATTGAAATAATGGATAAAATTAACGGGTGCTATAAATAAAATTCAAACGGCTAAAATTGTCAGGATTTATTTCAAACTCTTGCAAGGATTTTGGTAAATGATGACTCATCATTGATGAGTGTTTAATTTATGAGTTTATTCACGTCAGCATTTCGAAAGCATCAATAGTGACCATACACCAAGAAAAGAAAACTGCGGCACCAACAGAAACGGATTCTATTTCCGCCAAGGTTTGATCTCGACAAAGGATTTTTGCTCTTTTAACTGTGACATATTTTCCCTTTAATGAGGTCATGTCAAAGTTTAAAATACGATGTTTTACCGCTCGCTGTTGGGAAATATCAAAGTGTTCCCTCACGCAAATGCAATATCGGCGATGCCCCAATTACCCATATATGGCCATAGTAATCTTAAAAGCAACACATACTATGTGGCACATAAGTATGGTCAACCATTATAGTGGACGTGAAGTCAGTGATGAAATAGACATTTGATATTCATTCCTTGCCCATTTTACCCAAAAGGACTCGAATTTTTGCCCATTTCTGAAAAAATAAATAATTTACGCAAACCTGTTGCCAACAATTTCATTGCATGTCACTTACTTGTATATCGGCGAATGATTCACCTAAAAGTAAGAAAGTTGCTTTCATAACTTCACCAACGGACTCTGGTGGGTCTGAATATGATCGTATTTCAGCAATAGTTGCTTGTTTTAGTTCTTCGATCTTTGCTTTCATTCTTGGAAAGGGTTTCAAATCAATATGTTGTAGATGACAATCGAATTTGGGGTATGTTGGTAGTCAACTCAAACCCTCACTTAACATATCCGCGAACTTTTCTATCAAGAGATTACATCGACTTCTCATTTTTTCTAGATCATTAGCCAAGCGCTGAGCTATCGACGAATCAGTATATCGTTCTCGTAAAATTCTTATCCAGTCAGAATTGTCTATTTCTTCTGCAATAATTCTAATTTCATCAATATCTTTTTGACGGATCGCGCAAAGTCCTTTTTTGAGATTGGATACACCAGCAAGTATTCCATTTACTTTTTCAACCAGTCTTCCAGCTTCATCTTCGGCGTAATCCTAAACATATTTTTTGGTACCCTCCAAGTTTTGCCGGTCCAACACGTCTAAGAGTGAGCATAACCAACCTTTGTTCTCATTAAATTATTTTGAAGAACTATTTCCATTTTTGCATATTCTTCTTCATGTTTACGATCTTCTTCTTCTTGCTTGATTTGAGCTTCAACAAGATTCATTTCATCTTCATCTTATCACAGTTTGAAATAGCTGTTCACAAAATTCTCCGGTCACGGTCAAGTTAATGGTGACAGTTGACCGAATGAAGCGAGGCCCTGAATTTTGCGATATTTTTTTTTAAATTTACACAGTCTCCATAGTATGAAGACTCCATACTAGGGTTTACCTCAACAATCCAGCTGGTACTCTATTAATTAGAAAGAGAAATTCTGTTGGGCCCATAAAGTCGATTTCAGGCCCATTTTTTAAATACAAGATGTGAATTAAATCAGAATTCCGAAATGCCAATGGTATCCTTAAATGAAAAATAATGTCTAATGTGGATTTTTGTCCACAATTCACGGATAGGTATCACACGTTAACTGTCAAGGGGTCATTGGATAGAAAAACTCCGGTTTATGACTGTTAAGATCGATAATTTAACTTCAATTCTCGTAGTTCTAGCTTAGAATTCAAACTGTCCTAGTCCATCGAGTTCATCATTTTGAACAAAATCCGTAACATCAACTTGTATTTCAACTTCACACATGTTAATCATTTCTTTTTCGATATTATCGAGTACGCTGTTGAGAACAATTTCTACATCTGCTGCTACTAATTCTGCCGATTCCAAGGCCACTAGAGGAGCACTTTCATGTTCTCCGATATGAGGAACAACGGCTTCGACATCCATTTCTGCTGTGACGAACGTTTCCGAAGAGCTTTCCGGTTTTTCTTTCTGATTTTGATTTAGATCTGGTTGAATACCGTCAGTCAATTTTTGAGTTGTTCGTAGTTTTCTTAGTTCTTCAACTTCATGTTTTAGTTTTTGTACATCTTTATTGTATTTATATTTTTCGATTAAGTTATTTATTTTCTTTCTCAGTAAATATCTTTGATTACGACTTTGATATGTATACACCACATGCATGAAAGTCATCAGTATTATCAGACAAAGTGGCTTAATTTATTACATTATTTCAAAATTACACTATTAGTCGAATCCCTGCCAGGGATTCCCTGATCGGAAACTAAATCGAAATTACGAAAACGTATTTTTAAGATTTTAATAATTTTTGTAGATTTCTCAAGGAGTGGAAAATAATGATCTTAGGCTCTGTGATATTTCATTTTAATTTTGAATGCGTCATAAATACTTTATGACTCATACTACTTTATAAATTATAAAGATAAGTTAATACTTACTGTATTTGAATATTGATTACGCTCCAATAAGTTGTGAATACAGTCAATAGACGTATTTGTATTCATATCATCTCTTGAATATTTTGTCACACGTAAATTGAAATCTTTCACTCTCAAAAATTTCTTTTTTAGTCTAGAAGTTGACGATATGTCTAATGGCCGTTTGATCTATACTGTATAGACTATACAGTACCAATTTTTGTATAACAATTTTTAAATCCGGTTAAGATCTTAACTGGTAACCATGCTTTCATGACGATATTTGATACGGTTTTGATATTTTATTTTAACTTGGCTTCATAATATAGCATTTTGAATTTCAATATTGATTTTTCAACATCAACAAATAAATATTTCTCAACAAATTAATATTGATTTGGGAGCCCTGTTACAGGGCCCCTGTATCGCAGGCTGAATGGAAAAATAAAATACACAGTTCGACCTTTAGCGCAACAAAACTCTGCCTCAAAGACTTTCGTGCTAAGATTCGTTTTCCCAGAAAATAAAATTTTTCTGAGATATATGATGAAATTGGATAGAAAAAAAATGGAAAATGATGAACGGGACGCGGAAAAACGTTTTCCGTGAAAACTGCTCAAAAACTCGATTTTACAGGGGTTGAAAATGCGTAGCAGATAAGAAAATGAACAAAAAAGTATACAATGTAAAAAACAAGGGTTGTTGCGCTCGTTTGTTGCGCTAAACCGGTGTTGTAAGAATTATTAGATTCGTTCAAAGACTTCTAGACTTCAAATTTTGAAAAACGATTTTCTCGGACATATGATTTTGTCAGTAAAATGAATTCGAACGAATCAATTAAGTGTATTAGTGATTTGTTAGAACGAAATGAATTTTCACAAACAGTAAGTTTACCAGTATAGAAACTGTTGACCTTGGATGCATCATCAAAATGCTGAATTAATAAGACTTCGACCACTGAATCCAAAATCAAGAAGTTTTTCAGCCACTATTTCTGGTTACTTTGATGACATTCATACAATTCGTCTATACATATCAAAGCAGCAATCAAAGATCTTTACTTAGAAAAGAAATACATTATTTAATCGAAAAATATAAACGCCATAAAGATACGAAGAAGCTAAAATTTGAAACTGAAGAATTGAGAAGATCAAGAGAGGTTTTCAAAATAATGCTGATACAATACCCGTCCTTACCAATAAGACGACTCATTTAGATGATCATCAACTGGCCTTAGATACAAATAGGCACAATCTGCAACAACATTTTGAAAACCATTCTTAGAGCGAGTCAAATCCCAGACTCTATTCCGAATCAGGTACTCGAAACTGTGGAGATAAAGTCATCTGCAGAAGCTGAAGTTGCTCTTAACAATGCTCTGGATAATATTGAAAAGGAGATGATTATCATGTGTGAAGTCGAAATTCAAGTTGACGTCAAAGATTTTGTCGAAAATGATGAACTGGATGGACTAGGATAGTTTGAATAAGGATATAATTTATATCGATCTTGATTGAAGTAAAGTGGAATGCGTCTTCCCGTTGGTCGTCGACTCTATACAGTATAGTCTATACTGTAAAGACTAAACTGCCACATGCGAAATTCTGACCAAATGACCATCGGGAATAGGTTCTCCTCTTTATGATCGAATAATATCGGTTTATGATCATTGTGATAAAACTATTTTAAGATGATGATGAAATGAATATGGTCGAATCTCAAATTAAACAGGCAGAAGAAGATCGAAAGCATGAAGAAGAATATGCAAAAATGGAGCTTGTTCTTCAAAATAATCTGATGAGAACTAAAGTATATTAAGATGTTTAAGACTAAATGTTTATAATCGATGAATTGTCATCAAACTTTTAACTTTAGTAAAACATAATTAAGGACTATGCTGAAGACGAAGCTGGAAAACTGGTTGAAAAAGTAGAAGGAATACTTGCTGGTGTCTCTAATCTCAAAAAAGGATTGTGCGCTATTCGTCAAAAAGACATTGATGAGATTCGAAATATTGTAGAAGAAATAGACAATTCTGATTGGATAAGAATTTTACGCAACCGATACGGCGATTCTTCATTGGCTCAGCGTTTAGCCAATGATCTTGAAAAAATGAGAAGTCGGTGTAATCTTTTAATGGAGAAGTTTCAAGACATGCTTAGGAAGGGTTATATAATTTCGACTCGGAAAATTAATATTTCAGAAAATCTCGGTTTTATCTCGAAGCTCCATCACCACCTAGACATCTAAGTTATAACAAGCTTTAATAATTTTAAGCACCACTTCTTAACCGACACATACCGGTTTTTTGAATCCCAGAAAAGAATGAGAGCAAAGATTGAAGAACTTAAACAGTCAACAATTGCCGAAATCAAATCATACTCAGACCCACCAGCTTCCGTTGGAGAAGTTATGAAAGCAACTTTCTTACTTTTGGGCGAATCCTATAATGATATTCAGGTTTATTTTGAAACTTCAATCATGATAAAGCCAGAAAGCAATCCTCGTTTTTAGAAATGGCAAAATATTCGTGTGCTCTTGGGGAAAATGAGCAAGGAACGGATCTTATCTGCTGCTAAAAGTTTCAAGCTGGGCGGCATCATAAAGCCGCGCTTTATAAACAAATCCGAAAAAAGAGTGCAGTTAAATATCGTATTTTAAACTTTGACATGACTTCATTGAAGGGAAAGTATGTTACAGTAAAAAGAGCAAAAACTCTTTGCAACGATCAAACTTTGGCTGAAATAGAATCTGTTTCTGTTGGTGCCGCTGTATTTTTTTCTTGGTGTATGGTCACTATTGATGCTTTCGAAATGTTAACATAAATCTGCATACATTATTTATAAAAATGATATTTATATCATATTAAGCGAAAATTTTAAAATCATGTTTAAATCATTGTCAGTAGAGTCTTTTATTGAGTTATGTACAAACATGATGAATGTATTTGAAGCTTAGATTTTGTTGAAAGCAACAATATCCATTGATTGAACAAAGTCTTCAAAACCAATGATTTGATCTTCAAGATCGTCCATCATAACTTTGTCGTCTTCAATGACAGATGTGATTTGGAGCTTCTTGATACCATAACTTAAACATAATTTTAAATCTATTGATCTCGGGCCCCGAATCGGCCTCAAAAATCAAACTTACCCAATTTCAACAAGTTTACCAGTACCCCAGAGAAGACCATCCATATTAATTGATCTGATAGCGGCTTCGAGTTCTTTCATGTCAGTTTCATCATCCCATGGCTTGATATCCATGATAATGTTGGACTTGGCAATGACTTTACCCTTCTTGGATTCTTTTTCTTCCTTCTTCTTGTTGTAGGCAGCGACGCGTTCGGCCTTGATTCTTTCGGCTTCTTCATCGTCTTCTTCGTCATCGGAACCGAAGAGATCGACATCATCATCGGATTCTTCAGCGGCTTCAACTGGGGTTACAAACTCGGTTGGACAGCCTTAAACTGGGTTCTGGTTGATAGTCTTAAATTCCCGGTTTATACGACGGACTGCCCATAAAGCAAACAAACTTAATGAATCAGATCCCATACTTGTGGTGGGGCTCTTTTTTCCCCTGGGATTGTTGAAAAGTCATCGGAATATGATGCAATGTGTCTATGCCATCTGGCCAAGTTGACTAGACCAGCTGGTACGGACTTGACTCTGCTGAATTCGTAAACATCGTCCTGAGTAATGGTATAGCCGGTAATATAGGACTTATCAACCAGATAACCATCAAGCTCAACCAATTGGGCTTCAGTCATAGCAGTAACCGGTCCTTGTGGGACAGACTTTGCTGGAGTAACACCCTCTTCTGGTTCTTTGTTTGGGATTTTGTACTGTCATTTTGATGAAAAAAACTACAATTTAGAATATGAGTACCATGGGTATGTATTTTATTACAGTCAGTATTTGACAGTATTAAAATCCCTAGTCTTCGTAGATCCAGCAGTATGAAGCGGAGTTCCAGTTGACTAATTCCTCCTTCTTGAACCAAAGAGCAATTTCAGCCTTAGCAGATTCAACGGAGTCAGAACCGTGGCAAATATTACGTCCGACCTAAATCATTTTTTTATGTTCGAGTCCATTTAAAACACCGATTCCAGTTCAGACACTTACTTGGATTGACATGTCGCCGCGGATTGAGCCTGGGAGGGATGCTTGTGGGTTAGTTTCACCCAACATCATGCGACCGCACTTGACGGCACCAAGACCTTCCCAAACCATGCAGACGACTGGACCAGAGATCATGTAGTCAACGAGGTCCTTGAAGAATGGCTTTTTATTCAAATCAGCGTAGTGCTTTTCCATATGTGCACGGCCTAAAAATAAGATGTATCAATACTGCCACTAACTAAATATCATGCTAAATGTAACACAAATGTCCACCTGGAGCGCACATCTTCAAAGCAACAAGTTTGAAACCACGTTCTTCAAATCTTTTGACGATCTTGCCGATCAAACCACGTTGGACACCGTCTGGTTTGATAGCAATGAAAGTACGTTCCTTGTTGGCTGCCATTCTCAGTCTATAAATTCAAATATTCTTATTTCGAAATGTGGACATTAAAGAAAAGGAATTCCAAGCTGTCTCGAAAAATGAATTGAACAGATTTCAGGTAAATACTTGGTATTAAGTTGGTAACTATATGTGTCTCTTGTTCTCTTTACATGTGATTAAATGGCATGACTAAAAGCAAAAAATGAATGCATTTAACTCGATCAGGTGATAAGACAAATGACTCAAAAGCCCTCAGCTGTTGAATCGTCCCTTAGTGACCATTCTTTGGGGTCGTGAGCACGAATCTTGACTGAGGGAGAGGAGGGAGAAAGGGCGATGCAGAATTTCGACAGAATTTTGGTAGATTGATTCGATGGAGGTATCAAAATGACGACGAGGAATTCGGGCCAAATTACTATCGGAAAGATGGACCCCACTTTAAAAGAATAATATACTTGTATGCGTGAATTTCGGAGTCCAATTCGTAGGCAAATTCGGCTAAATTCCGAAATTTTTGGAAAGATCATTTTTGCAAAAATGCGAAAGTCCGAAATTCAAGCAAACTACTGTATTATTAATGAATGATTATACAGTATGTACACACGTGGGTTAAATTGCTATGAGCTCCAGCTTACTCCGGGACAGTTCTTTTTCAGAGTAATTCCAAGATTTTATATTTTAATTTGGTCACATTTAAACACATTTTAGAAATTCTACAGCCATTTTTCGACTTAAGAATTCTACAGCCACAAATGTATTTCAAAAAATCAACTATAAAAGGGTCAAAATTAAAATCAAAAGTCTGTTCTAGACTTAGAGTACGTAGAATCCGATGAGCTATTCGGTTTTGTCCGCCGGACAATTTTGGAATATTTCCAAAACTAAAGTTTCGGATTACCATTGTAAATGAAAATTTGTAATCCCACCACGGGTTCATGATGCAAAAATGGTTCAAAAATGCCCGCGTAATAAACCAAATAAGAATAAAATATACAGTAGCACTTTATTAGCTAAATACGTCATAATTTTGTGTAATTCTACATTTATCATGTTCTAAGTGATTTATCGGCCTCCGGAAATGTTTTGCATCATAATCGTCGTTATTTTTTGTGATTCTGCATCTATCGTTTGTTAGATGATTAATTGGTTTCTTTCCATTAAAATTACTTTATAGGGTTACCGATTCGGACGTTGACTCCTGGATGTCACGGACATTTGGCCGACCAAATTTAACTGGACCCTTTCCTTTCTTGAAAATTTTTGGTGACCCTACAGTCGTGACGTTCTAACCAATTTAGTGGTTTTTTATTATGAATAGAATAATCAGCCCCGTTTTTAGTTATTCTACAATTGTCTCTTTCCAACCAGTTGATCTGCTGCTTGTTATACATTGTATATTGCTCTTGATTTGAGGTTACTTTACAGCGCTGTTTCTTGTTGAAATGCTCCTTTTCTGGTCCCCTGTAACTCTTCACACGCAGGTCATTTCCTCCTAAAATAATACATTTATTAAAATCATAGTAAAATCTATAATAGAAAACATGTAATGCCCATAACGGGAACTAATATCATGACTTGCTCACATAAGAGAAAGAGGAGAACGACTCTCCGAATATACAATATATTACAAGCGACAACATTATAGCCTTATTATAATTTATGTATTTTTTTTTAAATATCAAGTTTTTTTATCATTTTCATGTCAGCTAATCCTAACCATTGTACCATGAAGAATCTGTTACTATTCCAGCCTTGTCGCTAGAATTTACCCAATTTCGTTTTGAGTCAAGCACCCAATTTTTTGACATTTTCTAAAAACTGATTTACGAAATTGATCATTTTGAAAAGAAAAATTAAATCTAGAATTATTTCAGAAACAAAAATTGTTTCGGTGCTTTTGTTTCAAATCCGAGGTTAGTCAGAGAACTTTAAAAGAAATGATTACTCACTTTTTAATTTTAAACTAATTTAAGTGTTTTTTAGAGAATATTTAAAAATTAAGTATCCAAGGAATGGATCTTTAAAAAAGAATCAAGTGAGACGCTACTTAATCACGAAGCAATTTACAAACACTTATTGGACGGCATGCCGTGGCACTAGCACTTCTCGGCGAAAACATTATTCCAGCCGTTCATGCCGTATAAATCATACGTACTAATGCAGCATATGAGTCATGCTGCATAATCTGGCCCTCCAGTCCTAACATGATATACCTTTCGTCCTCATTTTGTTTTTCAGAATTTATAAGGACAGGAAACAATTTTTAACGAAGAGGTATAAATTCTACCGATACATATCGATCGAGTCAAACAACGGAGAGTGCAAAGATTTCCTTGACACTTAACAGTGTCACAAAAAGTTGACATCCCCAAGTGGATAGAGCGAATGATAATACAAAACCTATAATGAGAGAAATGATAAAGATATTCAAGCAACTTGGAAATGAATGCATTGCAGAACTTATCGGAACATTAATCTTGTGTGGGTTTGGGAATGCATCGATCGCTGTTTTCATTTTGGCACCTCAGAATTTGTCAAGTTCATTATCAGTTCACTTCAGTTGGGGGATAGGTAAGCAACTGTTAAAACAATTGCTCGCTGGACGCGCTTATGAAAGGTTTGACTATGATAAACCCCTATCTGCAATCCCTGTAATTCAAAAACTATGATAGGAATTCTAATGTTAATGTGGAGTTTGTGTCCACAATTCACTGATAGGGGTAAAGAACAGCTTGATGTCTGAATATTAACACGATGGTGAAAAGAGAATTGACCTAACATGAAAGAATGTCTTGCAATCTTATCATTGCGCAGGAGGGCTGATTTAAGTCAAAATCGACCCTGACATCCTTAAAACAAAATAATTTCAGGAGCATGTTTTGGTTGTTACGTTTCAAAGTCAATCTCTGGAGGACATATAAATCCAGCAGTCACAATAATGAAAACAGTATTCGGGCAGTTTCCAGTTTATAAAATGATTCCATTCATAATTTCGCAAACGATTGGCGCATTTTTGAGTTCGTGTCTAGTGTATCTAGGAAAGGATTTCCTCACAAAAATTAGTAAGCGAAATGAAAACCCATAAAAATCTTGGAAAAGCGTATATCGATATGGAATTGACAGAAGAAAATGCGAAAATATTTGCGACTTATCCGCGTGATGGAGTAACGATTCCTCAAGCCTTAGTAACATCAATGATTGGAACTGCCTTAATGGTACATTCTATATTTGGCGTTAATGATGGAAAAAACAAATCGAAGCCACAGGAATGAGTTTCATGGTCGTTTTATATACTATTATATTATTAATATAATAACATATCTGAGTTTTTCAAGTGACACTGTACATACTAGATATTATACATAATATATATAATAATATTAAAATATAATTTATTCTAAACCATCTGTTCTAAGCTTACCTGTTCTTCACTTTTGAAACTTGGAGTAAGGGAAACCTGGAGCCTTTGTTTCTTGGCTTGGCAGTTTTTGTGTATGGTATAACCTTTTCTTATAATACGGGCTATGCTATTAACCCAGCACGTGATCTTGGTCCACGACTATTCATACATATCATTGGTAAGTTTTTCCATCTTGTATTTGGCGGTTCAATGGACTTGTTTTAGGATTTCCTCGTGCATTTTCACGTGGCAATGATACAATAAGGTGGGATTTCAAATTAATGCTCAAAGCTCGAATAGTGCTTTATAGTCATCCACTTTTTGAAAGACCATTTAAGTTACTATTGGTGGATACCGTTATTAGGACCTGTTTTGGGAGCAATTATTGGTGGAGCAACTTATAACTTCTTAATTTCCAATATATGGAGTTGTCAAAATGTAAAATCAATAGAATGCTGTACTCGTCACGAGTTACCCACAGTTTCAACAGCTGGTTCTGAGGATGATGAAGAAAGACAAAAAAGTGTTATAAATCAAAATATTTCCACGTGAAAGAAAAACGCGTCAGATAACGCATAGCTAAATTTATAGGTTGAACATATTTCTTGGAATAAACTGAAACAAATACTTCCTTAACAGTCACCCTACCACACAACCCGACTACAGTAAAAAATTCAGGGGATTTTTTTTTCACGAGGAGGAGGATTTTTTCGAGAGGGGCGATATTGTCACCACGGGTGATTCTACATAGATGTGACCCGAAATATGAGCATATGACATTGGCCTTGAACTTTCTTACACTCTGATTTACCGACTTACACAATCCCTCTAAATTTTTGCAAGTGTAATCTTGAACCCAGGACGAAAAATTGAGTATGTTTCGTTTTTTCAATTTGTACTATTTTTAAGTACTTTTTGAGTTTGTAAAAATACCTTTCCACATTTTGCTACAAATCGATATCAAGGAAAAATGCAATTATGATGATTTTGCATCAAAATGAAGCTTAGGGCCTTGCCAACAATTAAGTGTCTTGGTTTTCCGCTATTTTGAATATGGAGAGAGT